>JBBPBS010001017.1:18724929-18778604 GCA_037974835.1 Cicer judaicum
GGGGGGACCCTAAAGAGTATATTTTAGTCTTGAACACATTTTTTACATAAAAATGAACGTACATAACTAATAATTTTCACAATAAATAAAACGTATGATGAGATGATGAAATAAGTATAGTATAACAAATGATTTTAGTGCGTGTGGACTATGTTGGCCCAGCTAAATTCATAATAACAAGATTGTGGATAAAAAATAGAGATAATTAAATTGATTAAAAAAAATTAATAAAAAGATTACATTTTAGTTTCATCATGGGATGTGTTGGTGAGAGTGAAGTTTAGTCAACAGTACCAATTTGTTGAATCGTATCATAAATTAATTAACGATTTGTTAAACCAAAGATTTTTCAAGGGAAGAGGAGAACATATGTTTATTTTTGCTTTGTCCTCTGAGGCTGCTGTATCGTGTTGTCTATTTTATACGATTTAAGGCCAAAGTGGAAAAAATCGAAAACAAACAAATTAATTGTGAAGATCTAGAGTAATTCCATAATGTCTTATTCTTAATATATATCCTTAATTTAACTTCTTTTACACGTAAAATAATTTTGTACTTGGATTTTTTTAGTATAAAAAAATCAATTTTTTTATTAACTCCCGGTCTCAAAATTCAAATACAGCTATAGTATTGACGGAAAAATATCTAACTTGAATCTCAGTAATTTAAGTGTGTGAATGTATATGAGTACAATACATTTACGATATTATTCCTACCGCATTTAAGCTATTTGGGCCACCGTATAAGATCCAGCTTCAATCACATGGTAATTAATTTTTTTTAATTTCTAGAGTAAAATTATGTTGTAAAATTGAGTGAAGATGACATGTTTGCATATGTTTACGTTTCTTTTGAAAGGAAATTTCCATGTTACCAGTCAAGTTAGGCAAACCATAAAGATTTTTCTTGAAAATGCAAAATCTGTTTCTATCTGGAAAAAAAAATTACTTATGGTCACTATTACATCATAATTAATTAATTTTTTTGAAATTAGTCATCAAATTAAAAGTAGGAGAAAAAAAAATAACACAATGAGAAATGTGGTGATTGGTAACGGTTTTTTCAAACATGAAGAAGAGTTTTCATACAATGAGCCAAAAACCATAACACCTAACGAAGAAGTGGGAAAGCACAAGTAGCCACGTTAGTTTAACGAATTTCAATTTTCAACACTGACATCACTTATTCAATTTATGACACTTTTCTTACCCTCTTCTTTTCCCTTATAAAACCCCAACCTTTAGCTTCCAAATCCAATTCACAAAGAAACATATTAACAAAAACAAAAGGAATTATTTTATTAGAATAAGTTTAGAAATTAATTAACATGGAGTGTAGTGACACTACTAATTCCTCTGCTCCATTTTTTCATTATTCTCCTACTTCCTCATCTTCTTCACCAATACCTCAAGTTGTTATGAGTCCTTGTGCTGCTTGCAAGATTTTGAGGAGAAGATGTGCTGATAAATGTGTTTTAGCACCTTATTTTCCTCCCACTGAACCTGCTAAGTTTACCATTGCTCATAGAGTATTTGGTGCTAGTAACATCATCAAGTTCTTACAGGTACTTAATTATATCTATGTACAACCGATATTTTAGATTGAAAATGTGTTTTGTGTCCAACATATTTGATGTTTAACTCTTATACATATAGTTATATTTAATCATTTCTATTTTCTCTTGTACGTGTAGTTATATGTTGGGATATTTTACATATCTTCATACAAGTATTGATTTGTGCAGCCCTATAGTATTGATTTATAAGATCGTGTAGATTTCAACGTTTTTCTATTTGAGTCAATAACATATAGGAATCTCACTATTGTTAATTATTAAGTTTTAGTTCCCCTGTAGCACCCATCTCAGAATTCTCTCCACACGGACAAAGCTGAAAATACTATAAGACTAGTCTCCAATGAACAAAAATGCAGTTTTATTTTTGCCTAAAAAAATATGCAAAGTTTTTAATGCTAAATGAACATATAATGCCTCAAATAAATGCATTGTGAACCACCTAATACTAGTAACTAATATCTACAATTTGGTGGGCCTCCTTGTAGAGTCATACTTAACACTCCAAAATTCTATGTCTTGACCTATAAAAAGAAACTTAGGAACAAGAGTAATAAAAAAAGATTTTTTAATGTAAATTTCTATTTTATTAGTCAAGATAAACCATTTTATTTTTTTACTAATGTAAGAGAGAAATTTATGTACAATATTATCTAATTTACTTTAATTTATGTTTTTTGTTTTTTAAATCAAAATAGGAACTTCCAGAAGATCAAAGAGCTGATGCAGTGACAAGCATGGTTTATGAGGCTAGTGCAAGAATAAGAGACCCTGTTTATGGTTGTGCAGGAGCAATTTGCCAACTCCAAAAACAAGTCATAGAGCTTCAAGCACAATTAGCCAAAGCACAAGCAGAGGTTGTAAACATGCAACTCCAACAAGCCAATCTTGTAGCTCTAATTTGCATGGAAATGTCACAAAGTCCACAAGAATCACCACAACAATCATTGGATAATAATAATGATGTCATTAATCCAAGTAGTCCATATAGTAGCAACTATCAAATTGGTTTGAACTTACTTGAGGAGAACTCATTGTGGGAGCCACTTTGGACATGAAGGACAACTACGACTCCTAGAATAAATTATAAACAAAAATCATAACGAAAAATTAATATAACGAAAAATTAATATATCTGATTAAAAATTAAATTAAATACATTAAATTTTCATATTTTATTGCAAAGTAAGATATATTAATTCCAAATAAAAATTTGGAGAAGTGTTTCCATCATGATCATCTCCTAAGGAGAAATTGAAGGGATCAACAATTTATAGTAGCTAATAAAAGTAACTAAGTAGAGCTAGGATGTATTCATGTAGGTTAATTCCTAGCATGTGGAAAAACTGGATGCAGAAAAGTTGAATTGCTCACATTAATTAGAGATAAAAAATATTATCTCTAATTTTAATGTCATTAATATTTAGTGATGAAATTAGAGATAAATTTTATGTCTTTTATATTTAATTTTATTTGTAGACCTACAGTTTTTCTATATTCATTTAACATTTTATTTTTTTTCTATCTTATAATTTTAATTATATCATCAACATATAATATTCATCAGTATGTCTATCGATTGTGTGTCTAAGAGTGTCCTTGAAACATTTTTCTATAACAAATTTATAGAATAGGGAGCATTAGGCAACGCTGGCCAACAACCACCAAGTAGCTAGCTAAGTTTCAATATATATAATAATAGCAGCTTAATGATAACCAAAAGGCAAAAGATATTATCTTGATCGTATTTTTCTTTAAATACTATTATTATTTAAAATATTCTTAAACGAATAAACTAATTGCTAACGGGGATAATCTTTCTGATTGACTTTGTCTATATTTACCAATTCTTGTTCATGAGAAATGGTATTTGTCATACAAATTTGATAATAAATAATTAGTTGATACAGTTCAAAATTAATTTTGATTTTAGTGTAAATGTAAAATAAATTAGATCGATGTGTTAACGAAGGAGTAAATATAGAATGAATTAGATTGATATGTTAAGGGAGGAGGAAAAGAGAATGATTTTATATATCTATGTAATTTATGGTTAATATTTTTTTGAGATAATAGAAAATAAATATAAAATTGAAAGTAAAATTGTTGATGTAAAAAATGGATTATGTGAAGTATGAATAATGAAAGAAAAAATTCAATTAAATGAATTAAAATATGAATTGTTAAATTGATAAAGATGATGATGAAATTCAATATATAAATTTGTGATCAATAAATATAATTTAAATAAAAGTAAATTTAGAATTTTTTTTTAAATGTTAGTTCACCTTTTTTTAAAGTCCACGTAACATTAAAAATCAAAAGTAACTTTTTTTAATATTACATAAATAAAATCCAAAGAAATTTTTTACAATAGTTTATGATTGAAAATTATTATATTTAGAACAAGCAAAGATAGAATATGTGCAGTCACGTAGCCAAAGAGAGAAAATGTGCAAATCTATATAAGACTCTCGCTTTTGTACGGAAAAGTGGAAGACTGACCAGTTACTTTCCATGGACTCACCCGAAGACTTACAGTTCTTGTTATCGGCGCACCGCCACGAACTCACGGAGGCGGAAGCCATGGAATCTGATATCGACTTCGCTTTCCATCTCCAGGTACAGGAAGCCCTTGCCGCTTCCCTAGTCAGTCATCCCTCTTCCTCCACCGCCGTCACATTCGAGCCACCCACCCTCGACAACGACGCTTTGAACGCAACCTCTATCCAGTTGGAAGAACTCGAAAAGATGGAGATCGAAATGAAAGACAGGGAATACAGCGAGAGAGTAATGCGCGAAGCGAAAGACGATCTTAACCGTCGGATTCACGATCAGAAAATGGCGTCGGAGATTCTCAATATGCCCGAAGACGAATGGGAGCAATGGGGAGATAACTTTGAGAAACCGTTCGGTGAAGGTAGTAGTTCTTCTGGTTCGAAGAGTGGTAACGATGAAGGTGTTGTTGTCAGGATTTATTTTAAGGGTTTAGTGAGTGAAGAAATTGTGAGGGGTGAGACAGTTTCTTTGGCTGGGATTGGTGTAGCAATTTGTGATGTTGCTGATAATTTGATACTTGAAGTTTCTAAACCTGTTGTTGGTAGTGGAAATAGTAAAATTGCTGTGGAACTTAAGGCTTTGATTGAAGCTTTCGATGCTGCTATTGCTTTGGACTTGAAACGTGTTATTTGTTTTGGTGATCATTATCCTCTTTTTCAATTTGTGAGTCACTCTTTCTCTTATTTCTTGTGATAAAGATCTTAGTATTTCGCAATGCACCTTAAAATATGGGCTTTTAGAAGTGGATGATGTGTTTGAAAGAAGAGCGGTGTGTGAGTATGCTGGTAATTTTATAATGTATGCTTAATTATGAATGAGATTCAAATTGTGAATTGGAAGACATATTTTTTGAATTGTTAATCCAATCTTATTATGAATTATAAGTTACATGGTCGATAAAACTTGGCTTTTTTTAAGTAAAAACAAGTTACACACTGAAAAACGTAAGCTGATATATATTATAAAAGGACTTCAAAATAATTCAAGATTAACAAAATGAAAAGAAAATGTAACCGACTTCACAAAGTCCAGGGGAAAGTAGTAACTCATCAGGATGAATTGAGAATCATAATGGGATTCATGTCTAAAATAGATACACATGGTGATTTGTTGTATTGATTGGGTTCAATTTTGTTTCGAATTGTGCTACATCTGACGTGTATTGTAAATTAATGATAACCCTGTGTATAATTGAAACGGGTAACAGTTAAAACATGGAAGGTTAGACTTTTGTCGCTTGTATAGTGTTCAATTTACTTTGTTTTTAGGACCATTTTTGTTTTAATGTGGCTTACTTGATTTCCATTTGAAATTTTAGAATCCTTCTTGGAGAATATTTTGTAATAGAAACTAGTTTTTGGAGCAAGAACAAGCTGGGGTTATTGACAAATCAAGGATCATGTGTCCTTGGACTGCCATGCGGCTTTAATTTTGTACTCTTTTTTATGCGTGAGTTTAAGATGGTGGGAATGAGTGACTGTGTCATAATGTTGTCTATTTTGTGGAGGTTTTTGATATCTTGTTTTTCTGGTCAGTTAAGTGGAAAATGGCCTGTGAAACAGAGGAAAGTTGCTATGCTAGTTGATCAGGTGAATCTGCTTCAAAGAAAATTTGCATACTGCAGTCCGAGGCTTGTGGCAAGACATGATCAGAAATTTGCATTTAAGCTTGCAAAAGATGCAATTGCTTCTCAGTCCAAGAGGCCTGCTGAATCTGGCAGTGTAAAGGGTATGAATGAAACTTGTGTCATTTGTTTGGAGGATACTGATGTTAGTCAATTCTTTTCAGTTGATGGTTGTCAACACAGGTATTGCTTTTCTTGCATGAAGCAACATGTGGAGGTGAAATTGCTCCATGGAATGGTGCCTAAATGCCCTCATGAGAATTGCAATAACGAACTTCTAGTTGACAGTTGCCGGAAATTCTTGACTTCTAAGTTAGTTGAAACCATGCAGCAACGAAAATTGGAAGCTTCAATTCCGCTTACGGAGAAAGTTTACTGTCCTTATCCAAGATGCTCTGCATTAATGTCAAAAAATGAAGTTTTAGACTACTCCAAAAGTGTTATTGCCTCGGTAGAATCGCAACCCAAGAAATGCGTAAAATGTCATGGTCTTTTCTGTTTCAGCTGCAAGGTCCCTTGGCATAGTGATATGACATGTTCTACTTACAAAAGGTTGAATCCTAACCCTCCAGCAGAAGATATGAAGTTGAAGTTTCTGGCAAAAACGAGTCTTTGGCGGCAGTGTGTAAAGTGTAATCATATGATTGAACTTGCTGAAGGTTGCTACCACATGACTTGCAGGTACTCTTGTAATATTTGATTTGTTTTAACGTGTTATAAATTATAATCATTCTTCTTCTAGAATATCTTTTTCTTTCTTTTTTCCTAACTATAAAAAGTCAAGGAGCGGGCATAATTTTATCAAGTTATCTGGCACCTAGTCATATGATGCATTGAGTAAGTATGGTTTTGGATCTTTAATACACTTACTGGAGTTAGAAAAGATTTATACCATATCACTAAAGTTGTAAAGGTATTTTATACTTGGTGGAGCTTCTTATGGACATGGAGAGCCATGGAAGCCTTATGTTTTTCTAAATTAATGATAAATTGATAAAGATTATTATATATTTATTAACATTGATTGTTCCATAACAGTATCACATTGGTTAAGCATCTTTAGATAAGTATCAGGTCATACAATCAAATCCTTAACAGTGTTGTTAATATCAGCCATGGCGGATTGTGGTGGTGGATTTTTTGACAACCATCATGGCCAATTTGTAAAGAATGACAGGGCCATGGCATTTTATGGTAGATACGGTGGCATAAAATGACGGACTTTCAACTTTCCACTGCGGTCTGCCATCCACAATCGATAGCATTTTTTTTTAAAGATAATTTTTGTGGTTCAATTGTACATATTACTATAACTCTTTATAAGGAAAAAATTGCTGTAAAAAATAACAAAAATGTCTTCCTTGAATTGAATCCTGGACACCTTGTATCGAAGAATATTTTCATCACCGCACCACAGTGTTAAATGATTATCAATGTGACCGATACTTTATTATATATATAGATATCAATCACTGCAATTATGTTTAACTTTAAACTTTGAGTAAAATACGTGAGGGAAATGCTAACAAGGGCACTTGTTAACAAATCCAAAAAGGAAATATATTATGGGAAATTGTGTATTCAATGTCTTGAAATGTTAGAAAGTGATATTTTTTATATAAATCTTGTTTTTATTTCCAATACTTAATTATTTTGTCCCCTTAAGAAAATTAGCTCCTCCTCTGTTTATAGTTTATACTGTATAGAGCTGAAACTCGTTAAGAAAATCTTGTTTTGAAATTTTATGTCCATTTTGAGTCCAAGAGGTATAATTATACCGTGGAAGTTAAGGTAAAAAGACTATTAGACAAGGAAAATGTGTCTTGTTGCCAGCCCAGTCTGAGGCGTCGCTTGTAATACTCTTCATTTATGTTCATTTAATATTTTACAGATTTCCATGAATGGAGAACCAATCACAAGATTTTAATGGGAGGCAATTATATGTTGGCCTGTTGCTAATTTCATTTCTGGTCCATGTTATCATTATATATACTTTACCTTGCTGTTCTTGTGATTGCAGATGTGGTTATGAATTTTGCTATAACTGTGGAGCTGAGTGGAAGGACAAGAAAGCAACATGTTCGTGTCCACTTTGGGAAGAGGACAATATTTTGTTACAAGACCCTGTTGAGGAGCCAGAAGAAGACGAGGTTTATTCTGATTATTCTGATGATTGGTAATAGGTAACTGGAAACTGGAAACTTGACCTAGGTCTGGATTACTACTGGAAAATGTTCATAACTATACATTGCTAAAAAGTAAAAAAGAAAAAGAAAATTTTGATTCTCTTCTTTATTCTCCTAATTTTTCCTTTGATTATCCTCTCACAAATGAACCCAATTCACTAACGCTGGGTTTGATTAGTCATTTGGCTGGTTTATAGTTTATTCGAATTAGTTTATAAACTTGTTTATGCAAAGTAGAAATATTTGGTAAAAGGATTAATCTGCTAGTTTAAAACGTTTTTTCAATGCTATTTGAAAATATTTTTGAGTTTATAGCTTAAAATTTAGTATTATTGTTTCAGTTTTACCTTCATTATTTTATTATGTAATCAAAATAATACTAAATATTTACTTTAGTTATTATTTGATATTTTTGGTATTTCCTTAACACTGAAGTCTTAATTTCAATGATTACACTGTTTATCTATATTTTTCAATAAAATGGGTCATTTTTTAACCAAAAAAATTAAAGCTCACAGTTTATTGTAAATATGAAAACTATCAAAAATATATTTCTTTAGATAACATATTTACGTAAAATATCGTATCAACTACTCTTTTATGTTATTTTACTTGTACAACAGTTTGGGTCTTAATTCTAAGCAATGAATGACTTTGATACCATAATATTTTTTGGTACACTAGGAGACCTTATTACCACATTTTATGGATAGAGAGATGTTCTTTTATTGAGAAGTTTAAGGTGAGGACAGTGACGAAGCTTGACTATAGAGTTTAGGATGGCCAAGTACGTCTGTTTAAGATTTTTAAAAAGTAATTTTTTTTAATGTTTTTAATATTAAAAAGCCAAGTTCCTGCGTTTAAGATTTAAAAAAAGTAATTTTTCTTTTATGTTTTTAAAAATTATTTTTATGCAAATTTACTTAAAAATAATATAAGTTTTTTAAATTCATTTATTACCAATAAAAAAGTAATTTTGACAAATAACTTAAATATTTATTATTAAAGATTTTAACAACATAAAAATCACATTTTTTTAAAATGTGTCTTTTAAAAATAATTTTTATTAATAATTTTTTAAAATACTTTTTATTTTAATTATTTTTTAAAATTTTATTATCTAAAAAAAGTTGTAGAAAATAGAAGAAATATTTAAAATCATATTTTAAGATAATTATTTAAATTAATTTTTTATTTGAAGCTATATTTTTAAAATTCTTTTTTAAAAATATTATAATAAAAAAATAAAATAATGTAAAAATTATATTTTTTAAAAATCTTAAACAAACATGTATAAATTTTTAATGTATAAATCAAATATGCAAATAATATTATACAATAAAATAATAATTATTTTAATTATTTCTATTTCCTCTTAAACAGGTCGTTATATGTCGGGATATTTTATATATCTTCATACAAGTATTGATTTGTGCAGCTCTATAGTATTGATTTATAAGATCCTGTAGATTTTATCGTTTTTTTCTTTGAGTCAATAACATATAGGAATCTCACTATTATTAATTATTAAGTTTTAGTTCCCCTGTAGCACCCATCTCAGAATTCTCTCCACACGGACAAAACTGAAATTACTATAAGACTAGTCTCCAATGAACAAAAATGCAGTTTTATTTTTGCCTAAAAAAATATGCATAGTTTTTAATGCTAAAAGAACATATAATTCCTCAAATAAATGCATTGTGAACTGTCAACAAGCCAAACTTGTAGCTCTAATTTGCATGGAAAAGTCACAAAGTCCACAAGAATCACCACAACAATAATTGGATAATAATAATAATAATAATGATTTCATTAATCCAAGTGCTCTGAAGAGTAGTTAGAGTTGTCAATTTGACAAGTTCTCTAATTATTGGTCCCAGCCCACATTTTGAAAAGGTCAAAAAAATTAATAATTTAAAAGGTCTTAAAAAATAAGACTCCTTATATTAAAAGCCCCCAAAAATTTGTGGGCTTAGGAGGTTCATAGGTTCACTTTTTTAAAAAATAATCGATTTTTTTTGTTTGAGAAATAAAATTTTTTAATTTTTCACTGATAATTTTTTTTTCTATAAAATTTTCCGATTTTTTTCCGATAAAAAATTTCTACTTTTTTCGATAAAAAATTTCCGATTTTTTTTTCGATAAAAAATTTTTAATTTTTTTTTTCGATAAAAAGTTTTCATTTTTTTTCAAGAAAAATATCTTAAAATTAACAAAATATTAGAGCCTAGAGCCCCCTCCCTTATGTACCATGAAATAATTGACCGAAATTAAGAGACTCTTAAAAGATTATTTTGATAGAAAATTTAATAATAAAACAAAAAAGTCTAGTCTTACATCTATCTTCTTATGCCATTGGTTTAAAAAAGAACACAATTTTCGTTAATTGTAGGTATTGAGGCAATTAATAGTTTTTGTATTTCTAAACGACAAAATACGTTTTTATACAAATAGCTAGCGTTGCACGTTTCGGAAATAACAATACAAATCAAGGCATTAAAAATATTAGATTAATTAAATTACTTTAAATATGTAAAATTAAATAATTACAATTTTCTCTATAGGGGTATTTGAGACCTTTCAAAAATAATAATTTTTTTTAATCTTTATTTATCAAATCAACACTAAAAATATTCAAATTCATTCTGTTTTCAATTTATTTCTCTCTTTTTATATATTTTTTTCTTTTCATAATGACACTCTTATCAAATCTATTCCAAAATACACCGTCCCCTTGAGTATGATATACTCTATACGTGGCTAACATCTAAGCGTCTTTTTTCCGCAAACATCACGTTCTCCAATTCTCCTCGGTATCATTTTGATTTGGCAAATTAATTCATTGTCCTATGGATCTTCCATACCTTTTTCTTTTGGCCTTTTATAAAGGAATAGTTTTACTCTTTCAGTAATAATTTTACTCTTTTTTTTTAGTTCAACTTTTGATCTAAAGTCGGTATAAAAAATTTATATCCTAAATACGTCATAATTATTTATAGATATAATTGTTAGAACAAGTTGTATATTTGAGAGAAATTGAAATTGAGAAGAAAAAAAAAATAGAAAAGTCAGAAAACGAAGATTGATCTTCGTAGTCTGAAGATTGATCTTGGTTCTGCAGATTGATCATGGTTCTGCAGATTGATCCAGTTAGCATTTATTGACCTTGGCTTTTATAGAAGCAGTTTTCTAGTGAATGAGTTTCAACAAACTTAACCACATTTTAACTATATTCTAACTAACTTCTAACCATACTCTAACTACCTAATTACTAATCAATTTGAATTACATCCAACATGCCCCCTAATTCAAAGTGATTCAATTGACATTAATACAAGATTATTCCTTATCTATTTGAACTTCACCCTCTTCAAACTTTTAGTTAGGATGTCAGCCTTTTGTTCATTTGTATTGCAGTGCTCCAGCTTTATCTTCCCCTTCATTACTTGATCCCTTAGAAAATTAAATATTGTTTCTATGTGTTTGCTCCTCCCATGAACACTTGGATGTCTTGCGCATTTTTGAGCAAAATGTCCTTCACCACACTGATAGCACATTTTCATGCACTTGGCAGATCTATTCAAGCAGTCCTTGATCTTCTTAGACTTCATCTTTATCTCAGCTCTCTGATTCAACAATCTCTCACAAGCTGCATTTTCACCGAAATAATGCCTTCTTCAATCAAGGCACTCATAGTTAACAACACATCGGCTTTTTTCCTTTTGCCGCCTTGACCAATTGCAGTCTTCAATGCTTCAGATTTCATCTCTATTACCAACTTCATGTCATCTTCCAACAATCCGTCCAGCTGCTGCAAATCAGTCTTGTTGCAAGCCAAACATACAACAAATCTTGCCTTATTGCTAGGAGCTGCAACATGAGTCCTAGTTGCATCTACTAGCTTTCATTGGACCTTACTCTTACCATCATCACTATCATCATCTAGCACAACAATCACTTCATTTTTTTTCTGCAAATAGAAATTGTAGGGATCCTTCTTCTGTTGCTTGGCACAATAGCAAGAGTGACTGGAACATTAGCATATTTGTTCCCTTGCTCAACATCACCTACAACAACTCTTGCTCTTACTTTAGGATTTACTATTTTTCATTGATTTGTAGTTTTACAAGCTGTGTGAGGTTGAATAGTTGGGGGTACTAACATCACCTTCCCTTGGATTCAACATCTCATCCAATCTTTCAACCTCTATCATTCTTGAAGATCTAGTTGACAGTGTTGCTTTTAAGGTTCTATTTCTAGACAATGGTGCCTTCAATACAAACATGTTTGCATTATCAAACATCTTTATTTCGCCATGCTTTATCTTCATTGAATATCCCTTTTCAAGTAGTTGTCCAGGACTTAACAGATTGTTCTTCATTCTTGACACATACAACACATCACATATGAAATATTGTTTGCCATATTTCCTTTGAATCAACACATTTCCTATTCCTTCTAGGGTTACTTTGCTACTATCTGCAAATCTAGTATCTCTTTTTACCTTCTCATCAATGCTTACAAACCAATCTCTGTGGCCAGTCATGTGATTTGAACAACCAGTATCAAGAAACCAAAACTGAGACGAAGAACGTTCTTCGTTTTTAACACCTATTCCATAACGATCTTCGTTTTTAACACTTTTCCATAACGATCTTCGTTTTTAACACCTTTTCTTAAATGATCTTCGTTTGTGATTGTCATCAATAACACATCATCCGAATCTGAATCCTCAGTTGTCATTTGAGCTTCATCATCATCTCTTTGGACTTTCTTGGATTTGCATTCATTTGCAAAATGCCCCCATTTTTTAAAACTGTAACATTGGATTTCTTTCTTGTTAAATTTCTTCTTGTCATTCAAATTCTTGTTGTTGTTGTTACTTTTATTATGATTTCTTGAACTTCCAAACCCTTCATCGGAATCATCAGTCTCTTCATCATAATCATATTTTTTTGTACCACTTGAATTTACCTTTGCCTTTCTTGTGCTTCACACCACCTTGGTTGGTCTTCTTGCTAACTTGAGCCTGCAGGGCCTGCACTTGAGATATTGAGGTTGTTGCACACCTTTCTCTTAATTTCAGATCATGAGCTTCAAGAGAGCCTTGCAAATCCTCCATCTTCATCTTATCAAGATCCTTTGATTCTTCAATTGCCACTACTATGTGATCGTACCTTTGTGTTAATGTTCTAAGGATCTTTTCAATAATTGCCACTTCAGCTAATGATTCACAATTTGTTCTCATCTGATTAACAACAACCTGCACACGATTGAAGTAATATGCCACAACTTCTTCTTCTTCCATCTGCAACAATTCATATTGCCTTCTTAGCATTTGGAGCTTCACTTTCTTGGTTTTTTCATCACATATGTAATACTTCACCAAGATATCCCATGTCTCTTTTGATGCAGATACCTTTGAGATCCTTTCAAAATTGTTTGAATCCACACTTTGCTGGATATAAAACAATGCTTGCAATCTCTTTTCTTACAATCTTTGAAAGTTGTTTGTTGTCTTTTTGTTGGATTCACACCAAGTTGTTCATAGCCATCTTGAACAATCTCAAACACTTCTTGAGCTTCCAACAACGATCTCATTGATGCAGACCACCTCTCCCAGTTCTTCCCATCCAGAATTGGCAAATTCGATGGAAATCCTCCTCCATTCATTTCTTCTTTCTTTTCTTTCACTCATACTTGTGTTTCTCAATTTTGATTTCCCCTCAAACTTGCACTCGTGTTTCCCAAGGACTAGAACTCAAGCCCTTGATGCCAATTGTTAGAACATATTGTATATTTGAGAGGAATTAAAATTGAGAAGAAAATAGAAAATTCAGAAAACGAAGATTGATCTTCGTAGTCTAAAGATTGATCTTGGTTCTGCAGATTAATCCAATTCTGCATTACAGCATTTCATTGACATTGGCTTTTATAGAAGGAGTTTTCTAGTGATTGAGTTTCAACAAACTTAACTACTTTCTAACTATATTCTAACTAACTTTTAACCATACTCTAACTACATAATTACTAATCAATTTGAATTACATCCAATAATAATTATAAAAAAAAATTATAATAAAAATTTAAATATTTATATTAATTTAACAATTATAATTATAATTAATTAATAATATAATTTTTTTATATTAATAATGTATATTGATTAATAATATAATAAAATTAGTTTTACATTTTATTACTTCTTAAAATGTTAGATGTGAGTGATGCTTAAAAATTATTGAAATTTTAGTAATAATTATAAATATTATTTTGAAGTAATGATATATACTCTTTTATTTTAAAAAATAAAATTATAATATAATTAATATCAATTTAATACAAGATACATTTTTTTTTATCAAAAGTAGTATTATTCAAATAAATATCTTAATCATAAAAATAAAGAGAACCATTAATATCTATTTTGAAAATACAACATATGTGATCAAATATTTTTTAATATTAGTTTATGGTGGATTGTGGTCTAATGTAGTTGGAAGAGAGAATTTTGGAGGGAATGTAATTTTCTAGGAAAGTTTAAATCTTGAAGCAACTTATCTTGTTTGAATAATAAATTTAATTTTTTTTTAAATAAAAGGATTCTGTGAGATATTTTATCAATACTAAATTTAAAGAATTTTAAATACCATATAAAATTTAAGACTTTCAAATTCCTTATTTACTTTATAGTATAAATCATGAGATGGTCTCTATAATTTTTGTAAATTTACATTGATCATATATGTTTCAAATTTTGCATATTAGTCCCTAATTTTTTGCATATTGGTTCCAAATATTATCAAATTTTACAAATTAGTTTCTAAAAATTGCAAAATAGTCCATCAATTTTTGCAAATTTCATTTTAAACCCCAAATATAATTTTTCAGTTTTTCCCCAAACTTTGAAATGTATGCAAATAGTCCAATTTTAGAAGAAAAATTTATTTATTTAAACATCAAAATTTAAAAATAAAAGAAATTTAATTTTCTTTGAAACATTTGAACTGTCTATAATTTAAATTTCCATTGAATTTCCAATTACCCTATCCAAACACATTATAAGATTATTTTTATTGCAGAGACTTGATGGGTTACTTAAAAAATATGGACGAAAATGTATGTTTTTTATTATCGAATTTGCATACATGGAGTTTGAGATTGTTTAAAGCAAATATTAACAAGTGCTTTTAAAATTGAAATTGAAATGTTAAATAGAGCACTTGTTAATAATGTAAAAATTGAAATTATGTTGGAATTTGTATATTTTTTTGTGAAAGTATAAATTGTATTATTTTCAATATTAGATTTCTATTTTTGAATTCTCAACAAGTATTTTTAAACATTTAATAGTAAGATCCATTGATTAAAAATAAGAAGTTTATATTATATAAGAGATTCTCTTACCAAAAATCTTAATGATAAAAATAGAGAATTTTTACGCTGCATTAATAATTTAAAGAATTTTAGTATATTTGTTCGGTAAATAAAAAAACTATAAATCAAAAAATTTATTTGTTGAGTTTATATTTTTTGAAAATATCATTTCATAAAAAAAAATATTATTTCATTATTTGTAAGCATTAAACGAATTTTTTATATTTTATCATAAAAATGTTCGATATTTAATATTATGAGTAATAAAAATTAAGGAAAAATAAATAAATTTTATTTTACTGTCACTTTTAATAAATAATATTTAATTATTATAACTACATAAATAGTATATTAAATTCAAAAAATGTTCATTTAATTATTATTAATTTAAAAACTAAATTTATTAATATATGTCAAATTGAGTTATATACTATAAAAATAATCTTAAAAATAATATTTTAATTTTAAGACTCAATTTCAATTAAACGAGCAGAAAAAAAAAGTGAAAAAAAAGCGTGTCGAAGATACATTGACGAAAAATGTTTTAATATACATATATATGAGTTGTCCAATTTCCATACGATTGAAGCAAAATATATAAACAAATTATTTAAGGATAGCTTGTACATGATGTAGCATTATCAGGACAAATTTAAATTGAATTTTTAAATTGCGGAGGAATTAAATTTACAAATTTTAATTTATGTATGTATGACCTTTATTAGCATGTTCTTCTTTATATCGTCTAAAAACTAATGCAATCAATTTTTTAATCCATTGGTTCACTTTAATTAAAAATACTGTCAATGTCAATTACTGCTTATAAAAAAAAAAAAAAGTTAATTTTGCACTCAATAATTTATAGATTGTTTTTTTAAAGATTTTGAAGAAAAATTGTTTTATGTTGTATGTCGTAGTGAATTTTTTAAAAAGATTTTGATTAAAAAGTTTTATATCTGTTCAATGAATATGGAGAAATATATGAAAAGATGTGTAGATTGACTTAAGAGATTAGCCACCACAATTACACTATTGATATATTGTTTATAATAAAATCAATGTGCTAAAAATCAGACCAGAACATCTAATTCAATTAGTTAAATTGAGAACTACACATGACATCTAATTGAATCAATAAATCTATCGGTTCAATAACTGGTTCAATTTTCCAAATAATGAATGAAACACGAAAATAAATAGTAACGAGAATAACACAACAATAACGTTAAGGAAAAAAAAAGGTAGAATAGGCTATTCTCTAGTGCAATAAAGTCTCCATCTAAAATCTCAATTCCAAACCCACCAAAAGGCATTCTAATTTTCCTTCACTTCACCTCAGAAGTCACCACCACCTTTTCTTCCTCCTTCGTCATTTTCTTTTGGGTCCAATTTTTTGTCAACATTCATAAATTCCATTTCATTTCCGCCACACCACACTACCACTCAATTTTAAAATTAAAATAAATTAGAAAAACAATACTTCTCCTATTTTAAAATAAATATCTTATTTTATTATAAATAAATTTAAAAATGTGATAAATTAAAGTAATATAATAATTTCACTAAATAAATTATTTTCATCAGCCACTGATTTATTATATTTATCATACATTTAAAGTAGAAAATAATAACTTAAAATAATGTTTATAATATTAATTAAAATATACAATTAAAAAAAATATATATTAAAAATTAAAAGTGACATTTTTTAGAATAAATATAATTTTAAAGACAAATATATTTTATAGACAAATTTTACATTAAATCTGTTTCATAAGTGGTCAGACATAAATTAACATATAAAAATAATCAAAAATTATAAAAGCGGTCAATTATATTTTTTAAAAATAATGACTAATGTTAATTCAATATAATTTATTATTATATATATATATTTATTGAGTTTAATAACTATGAACTCTTAGTATAAAATTTTATACACCATTATTTGAATGATTATTTATTGATGATAGTTATAAGTTTTTAGTACGATAACAGTATAAAACATTCATATTTATTGTTAGTATAAAATTTATTTACACCATTTTTTACTTGTATATATGTTTATCTTTATCAAATACTTATAATTTAAATTATTATTTCAGTAATAAAAATAATTATTTCAAAAAAGAAATAGTTAAGAATTTTAAATACTTTTCAAAAAAGCTTCCACCTGTTTCCAAATTAGATTTTGACTGTTTTGTAGTAAATGCGAGTGTTTTTGTGGGACTGTGAGATTTCACTTTTTCCGACCCAAAAAACTTTGTTGTTTCTATCCAAATCTACACTTGTATTATTTTTCTTCAATCACTGTTCAATAAAAAAATGTGGGTATCACTGTGATCCCAAGTTCCAAAACCAACATCATGAATCGTGGGGAGTGGATACGTTTCAAGGTATGTGTAAGGGAGTTCATGATTGGGGTTTCGGAGTTAACAGTTGAGTTTGGAAAAGGTTGCAGAGACATAGTGAAACAAAGCTTAGTGAATGATGATTCGTTTATTGTTAAGAAATTTGGAAAGGGTTCTTACATTGGGAAAAGAGTAAGAGAACCTTGTAACAAATTGTTAGATAAATTGAGCTTCTTTAATCAGTATTTGCCTGAAGATAAGGACCCAATTCATGCTTGGTCTGTCATATTCTTCGTTTCCTTACTTGCTTTCTCAGGTTAACTTCAATACTGCATGTTTCCTTTTTTGGGGGTTTATCAATAAATGTCATCAAGTTTTAATCTTTTTTGTTTTTTTTGTAAGTTTTGGGTTCCTAATTAATGTTGTAATTAAGTTCAATTTATGTATCTTGATGTTGGGAGATTGTATTAGGAATAGGTTAGTTTTAAATTGAGGTCGCATTCCCATGTCTATGTTAGTGGTTGATCTGGCCTCAGTTGTGTTTGTGTTGCGGTTATGGAAATTGTATTATGTATTAGGAATTGGCCAGTGTAGGTTTCAAAATTGGAGGTTGTATCCCCATGTTTGATACTAGTGGTCGGTCTGGTGTTTGCATTGCGGTTGTGACGATTGTATTATCAATAGGTCAATGTAGGTTTTAATATTTTAGTGGTTGGTTTTGATCTCAATTGCATTCTTGTTGCAGTTGTGGAGAGATTGTTTTAGGAATAAGTCAACCTAGGTTTTAAATCGAGGTTGCAGTTCCATATTTGATATTAGTGATTGATCTAGTCTCCATTATGTTCGTGTTGTGGTTGTGGAGACATTAAAAACAGGGTTGGTACAGGATGTTGCTGACCATTTTTTGAAACCCCAATTCTCAATGTTTTACGCGTGAATCCTAGCTTTTAGGTTGTTTGAAATTTGATCTTTCTTAGAAGTTTATGTTGTTATGTTTAATGGTTGGTCTGCTGTATATCTGGTTGACATGATATGTTGACTTATTTGCAGCTTTGTATGTAAATTTTGAGTATGATCCATCTGCTCCACTTGTGAAGCAAGTATTTTTGCATCCTGCTAGTGCTACCCGCATTGTGCTTCCGGATGGAAGATACATGGCATATAAGGAGCGAGGTGTTTCGGCCGACAGAGCTAGATTTTCAATTATTGTTCCTCATACCTTTCTTTCCTCTCGCCTTGCAGGTTGTTTGAACTTCAAAGCTTTCATTGTTTGGTTTGAAGTTTGTGTCCACCCTTAGTTTGAAGCATCATTAAATGTTTTCTTTTTGAAATTGTGTTTGAAATTAGGAATTCCCGGTGTTAAAGATTCACTGCTAGAAGAGTTCGGCATTCATTTGCTCACTTATGATTTGCCTGGTTTTGGTGAGAGTGATCCGCATCCCCAACGAAATCTTGAATCCTCAGCAATAGATATGTCGTTTTTAGCCGATGCTCTTGGTGTTGACAAGTTTTGGGTTA
Organism: Cicer judaicum; assembly: GCA_037974835.1. NCBI lineage: Eukaryota > Viridiplantae > Streptophyta > Magnoliopsida > Fabales > Fabaceae > Cicer > Cicer judaicum. The sequence continues at coordinate 18,744,118 of JBBPBS010001017.1, forward strand.
TTGGTTACTCAAGTGGAAGCAAGCATGCTTGGGCTGCACTTAGGTACATACCTGATAGACTTGCAGGTATCAATAGATCTTTTTTGTCTTATACTTTTATTTATTTTTATTTATTACATGCAACTTTTAACTTTAAAGAAATTTGGAGCTTTTATTGAATAGTATATATGTGTCACATCAATAGAAGTAACAGGGTTTTTCAGTGAGAATAAGCATGCTTGAAATTGATCTGTCTAACTTTCAGGTGCTGCCATGTTTGCTCCCATGGTGAACCCATATGATCCTATCATGACAAAGGACGAGAGACGAAGAACCTGGAACAAATGGACACAGAAAAGAAAATTCATGTACTTCTTAGCTCGAAGGTTTCCTAGGCTTCTTGCTTTCTTCTATCAGCGAAGTTTCTTGTCAGGGAAGCATGGTCAGATTGATAGGTGGCTGTCTTTATCTCTTGGAAAAAGGGTAAGGGAAACTATGCTCACCTCTCTCTCTCTCTCTTGTCTCAGTCAACGTGTCTATATATGGCTAGTGCCAAATGCTGAAGAATTTTTTTGGCAGGCTCAGATATAATTCATTTATGCTATGACTTGTCTTTTGGTTTTTTATATCAATAATATTTGTGGGTTGCTGCAAATGATCGTTTTGATTGCTGGGGTGTCAACATAGTTGAGATGTTAGTTTCCATTGAGATTCCTTTGGAACCCATTTTTGCTTCAAATAAGAAAAGCATAAATTATTATTATTGAAATTTTATTGACATTTTAAACATGTATTGAAATTACAGAGCCGAAGCTCACTAATCTAGCTAATTACGTGTAATGTAAATTTGGCGTTTTCAAAATTTGGCTGTGAGTGCTTAGGTTATCCCAAGAGTTTTAAATATTTTACTTGTACATCTTATGGAAACTTTTCAGGATAAAGCACTGATGGAAGACCCGATCTACGAGGAATTCTGGCAAAGGGATGTGGAAGAATCAATCAGGCAAGGAAACGGTAAACCCTTTGTGGAGGAAGCTGCTTTGCAGGTCTCAAATTGGGGCTTCAGCCTTTCAGACCTTAAGTTGCAGAAACTAAAACACAATAGGAACGTCCTTAGTTGGCTTAAGGCAATTTTCATTGAAACTCAGGAGTATACGGGCTTTCTCGGTCCAATACATATATGGCATGTGAGTGCATCTACGTTTTGTTCCTTCGACTCCCTTATGTGAAGGTTCATTTACATAAATTATTCAGTAATATACTTAATCAGAATCTTCTGCCTGCATTTTTCTAATCTAACCAATGTCAACACAACCTTTATCAGCAATGACAATGAGCAAATATGAAAATATTATCTTTTATAGGATATACGAAAAAGTATGTTGCATAAAACCACTATTATATACATGTAAAAATTACTATGCCAATACTACACTACATTCCTTGACACCAATTTTAAATTCATTTTACACCTCTCTATTTCTCTCTTTTTCCATATGATCAGTCATGGCATCTTTTCTCCCTTCCCTCTCAAGGTTTATACACTCCCAAGGGTGTGAAAATATTCAGTTCTAATAATTAATCATCCTTCTCCATTGAGGACCCAAATTCTCTGTTGTCGGGGAATCCGTGCAGCCACACTGTTAGCAAGCCTGGACAGTCCTATCAAGAATAGACAGTTCAAATTTTGACTTTATTCTTTATTAAATCCCTGTAAATCCAGTTTACCGAGCAGACGACTCAGATTTTCTGTCTACGTGATTGCATAGATTTCCTATACGCAGAGAATCCGGATCCCTATATCTCACACATGGAAAGAAAGCATTTAATAGTTGAATACAATTAATAAACCAAGAAGCAAGTTTTCACTTCTGTTTCTTTACTTAATTCACATTTGATACTATTGATATAAAAATTTGTTGTGTAATTATCTAGAGACAACATTTCAAGTAAATGAAATAGAGAAAGAAAACTATGTTTGCATGCTCTAATTATATTTTCATCTATGTGACTTCTTTCTGGGGTTGAGAATAAGACTTATTGCAGTGCAAATGTTAACAGGGAATGGATGACAAAGTGGTTCCCCCTTCAATGACCGATTTCGTGCATCGCGTACTACCAGGAGCTGCAGTACACAAACTTCCATATGAAGGCCATTTCACCTATATATACTTTTGTGATGAATGCCACAGACAGATATTTACTACACTTTTCGGAACCCCGCAAGGCCCTCTCAGCATTTCATTAGAACTAGAAGCCAATGTTGAACAGCAAGAAGAAGCAAGCTGTGGTGATTGCGCCACCAATTAATAGAAGTATACACAACAGGATATAATGCTATTTATTTTTCTGGCCAACATCACAATTTTATGATGTGTATATACATATAGTTGAGCTTCATTTCCAGTGGAGAAGTATAGGAAAGAAAATAAAATCAGTGTTACTGCCCCTTCTTTTTGGCTGTTGAACTGGTCTGTCTATAAAAAATGTATTGAGTCCTGTTTTTTTACGCAATAACTGCTACTACTGCATTACCTCCACCTTCCTCCTAACAAAATAGTAGTACAAAATTTTGTTTGAGTCAGATATGACCCAACAATCATCTTCACATGAAAGGAACTCAAGGAATTTTGTTGATTTTCATTGTAGTGTTATTTTCCTCAATTTTTTTTTTGAAATAGTTAAGTCTCATTCTTCCCTCACAAAAAAACACATAATCCAGATTATTTTCTGAGAAAAAACATGTAAGTCTTTGAACATAAAAGAACGCCGAAGGAAATATCAATTAGGATTCTTCTTTTTATTTACAATATACAAATATGTTTTTATTCCATATCTGTAATCGTGTATAGTAGTTGAAAAACTTCAACTCCAACTCATGTCATGTTTTGAATGCGATGGAGAAATCTTCATCATGTCTAGGTTCCAAGTATGAACAAATTATGTAATTGTGATCTTTCAATAGAAGAAGAAGAAAGAGAAAAGAAGAAGCTGAACTTCTAATTCATATTTATAAAAGTTTTTTTGGATTAATTTGTTTTCAAATATTACTGTTGTAAAGATCTAAATGTCTTTAACTTCGTATTAAATACATATAACACCACATAAACATATTTTAATTTAAAAATACTAAAAAAAGATTGATTATGTGTCATATTTTTTCATAAAGGACTAAGGTATTCCCATTTTAAATATGCGTCACATCTATTTAATTTTTGTTCAAAAATTAATTCTAGCATGAAATTGATCTTCTTACCTTATTATTTTTGGGTGAATTATTTCTCCCAACAGTGAGATACACTGCACACATTTTCTATATTTTACCAATAATAACTACCCTTGCAAGATTCATGGTTGCCCATTCATCACTTTCTCTCATCTTCCTAATGATTATTTTATTTATTTTTACTCATCTTCCTAATGATTATTTGTAGACCAGTTAACATGAATTCATCCCAAAATATAAATATCAATTCTTTATATGAGATGAATCATATTCGACAAAATAATTAGAATGATAATACTGTTTCAGAATTTGTATTGTATTTTCTACTTGTAATATTTATTTGAATAGTTTATATCTATGATGATGAAATTTATATGAACCTCTATTAAAGATACAGTTCTTTAAAATAATTGAATTTGTCAAGCTCACAAAAATTATTATAGTGTAAACAACGTATAACAAGTAAAAATAGAAATAGGTCAGATCAAACTTTGAAATATCTGAATCTGACTTACAATTAATTTTTTACATTTAAGTTTGATAGATTTTTTTCCGGCATGACATTTTTAAAAATTTAATTTGACTTGAAGTCTATTTAAAAGTTTTATTAATATTAAAATATTATATTTAAATATTTAAATTATTTTTAACCTTTAAATAGTGTTTGCTTCGTATCATTGTATTTTTTTTATCACAATTTTTTAAAATAAATACTTCTCAAATAAATATAGAGAGTGATTGTCTATAACGACTATCAAATATATAAATATAAAATAAGTTATTGAATGATTATTTAATTGATAGACTAATAAATAAAAAATAATATCATTAGTAATAAATAAAAAATAATATAAATAAATAATAAAATATGTCACATCTAATAAATTTTTTTATAAATATTTTAAATAAACTTTAAAAATTGTTAAAACTTAATATTTTATTAGATAAGTCTGACAAGTGAGGGACGTCTAACCTATTTCTATTCTTGATAACAATCCAATGACTTTGAAAGAATAGACCATCATAAACTACTTTAACAATGACTCTTGATTTTAAACGAGTGTTTTGTTTTACCTTTAATGGCCTTTTATAGTACTTACTAATATGCACCGCTCGCACTGTAATAAAATCAAGATTCCCGTATTCCACGATTTAGCATCATATCTCTCACCTCATAAAACAAAACCACGTTACTTGCCAAGTCTCCGCTGCGAAGCAGCAGAGTGCAAAATCGGCCGTGTATGCTCTCCCTGTCACTCACTATTTATAACCGTCATCCCTTGAATGTCGGCACCGCATAGACTACTCTGCAATCTCTCTCACTCTTCCTTCAAATCTAGAACCTTCTTTTTCCTTCCATTCTCTCACCCTTACTTCACCCTATCTCCCTCATTACTATCAATGCCTCGCAATCAGGTATTCATTTTCACAGTTCGTTCACGATACCGTTTTTCCGATGATCGGTGCTATTAATTTGAAATTCAAAATGCGTTAATGTTTAATTTGCTGAACTCGGAGTTTTTTTTTTTTTTGCAGCGAAGTGGAGGTCACCGCGGTGAACAAAAATGGATTGCGAAACCAAAAACTGAACCGCGAGAACCGGTTATTGGAGATGCGGAATCGGTTGAAACGGTTACTAACAAACTTTCTGGATTTATTATTGGTGAAAATAGCGGCGTTCAGAATGGTAATAAGGTTAGTTCTCAAGGTTCACATGCGATTTGGAAACCGAAATCTTATGGAACTGTTAGTGGAGGAGGCAGTGTGAGTGAAGTTGAATCCACACCGGTGGGGAAAGTGAAGGTTGATGGTTCTTCAGGTGTTGGTGCTGATGTGAATTCAGTTAAGAAAAGTAGTGGTAGTGCTGGTTTGAGTAAGTTATTTAGTGGTAATTTGTTGGAGAATTTTACTGTGGATAACTCAACGTACGCACAAACTAGAATCAGAGCAACTTTCTATCCCAAATTTGAAAATGAAAAGTCGGATCAAGAGGTATATATTTACGCTTCGTTTCTGTTTTGCTTTCATGAATGGATGTTATATTGTTGAAGTTTGTTGTATAAGTATTTCAAAAATTTATTAGAACTGGTATAACAGGATTAATAATATCACTAAATTATGATTCTTTTATTGGTGGATTACGAGAAACACTAGAAACAATACTATAGATGGATGGTCTATGGTTACAAATGGTTCCCTCCATAAATATTCTAGAGTCTTGGTCTCTCCCTTCCAAGAATTTGAGAATTTGGCATTTGCTTCCTGTTTCTGATCAATAATTGCCTATCGCCTGTTTTGCAATAACTTCTCTATTTATTCTTATTAATAAATATAACTGCCATAACTTCTAATATTTGCTGATAAGAGGTCTAACATAATTTCCTAGTTTACATGTTTTTTCTTCTTTATATTTGTTTGAGTCTCAGCCTTACGGGATGTTAGACAATAGACAGTCAAACACAATTTTTATGGTAGCTGCTGTAGTATTTATATATATAAAAAGCTTTTATAGTGGGTTAGGCTTCATGAGCGTTGGAGTTTAGGATGTTGAAGGTGTATGAAATGAGTTAGGATCCTCACCATTTTCTCTATCCATTTCTCCTCTCCACCACTATAGTTTTGAAGTGCTTTAGAGTGTATAGAGAATATTTGGACATAGATAGTTAATCCTAGATAGCGGTGCGTCACGTCCAAACCTAAAAGTGGGATAGCGCGTTTCGGGATAAGCGGGATAATTGCTATTTTTTGAACAAATTACATGAATAATATTCTATAAACCTATATTTAATGTAAAATTAACAAATGAATCAAACTCTAAAACATTCATGATTAGTAATAAGAATCCACAAATCTTACTCTTAGGTACTTTTTGGTAACGCTAATAAACTAGTTTATAGCTTGTTAAACTAGCTTATAAATTTCTTGGATTAAAAGAGATGTGTTTAGTAAACAAGTTTTTCTCACCAATTAATGCTTGTTGAACTTATAGTTTATAACTTTTTACATTTTCTTCTATTTATAACCTTATTATTTTATTTTTATTATTTTTTTATCCTTATGTAATACAAAATAACTACCCGACTCACTCACTTCTCTCCTACCCACTAGTTCACATCTTCACATATATCTTTTTCACTCACTCACCTACTAGTTCACGGCTTCACGTATGTAGTTCCTTGCCAAAATAACTCAAAAAAAAGAAAAATTCGTGTCATTCATCTTACAAGAAATTGATTAAGGTATGTATTGTCATATTTATTATTATTTCTTCATTTTTTAATTTATCATTGTGATAAAGTTAAATTCATTTTTTATGCCAAATTGTAAACTGTAAATGAGTTGCATTGTTTTTACGATTACTATTTATACATATGGAGCTTGTTAAACTTTTAGAGAACTATTTAAATTTATGTTTGTATTGTAATAAAAAACACAGTAAATGATGCAACATAAAAAAGTAAAGTAGGAAAATTGATTAAAAAAAAATGAAGTAAAACAGTACTCGAGAGAGATTGGATAAAAGTGTCACATTTTTTGTTATTTTAATGTCCTTTTATGTCATTTTATATTGTTAAAAACTAAATTTACCAAACACTTTAATTTCAATTAATTAACTTTTCAGCTATAAGTCATAAGTTATCAGCTAGCTTATAGTTTAATTTTACCAAACGGAGCCTTAGTCAAAACATACATTGAAATACCAACAAAAGTCAAGGAAATAAAGATGATGCATATTAAGTCTTTAATACAGAGTAATAAAATAACTAAATATTAAAACTCAAATGTATGTTCTAGCATAGGAATCAAAGATAAACATCATCTTCATTAGCATATTCTACTTCCTCTTCTTCTTAGGTGAAAGTAGAAACAACAAAACATATAAGGAAGAAATAATAGTGGGATATCGCTGGGAAACGTTGGGATTAATTATGCCTTGATAGCGGGATCTCGCTCGGATCTCATCGGGATCCTGTTTCACGCTGTCGCGGTCAGGCACCACACCAAAAAACGCTGGGATTAACTACCTAGATTTGGCCCACTAAATGTTACATAATTATATTTCTATTTTCAAAACTATGGTAATGGAAGAAATGGAGAGGATCTAATCTGTATGAAATGATGCTAGAGATAGTTTGAGAGAAAATTGAGGGTCTGGTGAGGGATTTTAATGGAAGGGAGGGAAGTGATTATATACATGTCTGGGATTTGGTTTGTCAAAGGAGGGGAGAAATTTTAATGGAGGAAATGTGTAAATTTACTTTTTTTTTTTTTATCTTCGTAATATTTAATATCATATTAACTAAAAGGATATTTAAGTCCAAACTTTAAACAAATATTATCTTTCCTCAAAATCCCTCCCCTTTTGAAAAGAAACTAAAGTTGGCTCTGGATAGATTTTGCTTCCCTCCTCTCCAAAAATTGACCCAACCAAACGAACCCTATTCTTAATTGTTCTGCACTCACGGTTAGTACAAGTATTTATAGAGTTTGGCATGGTTAACTAATCCTGTCTCAGTTATGTCAAACTAACTGAAAGGTTATTATCTACTACAACAGTTATGACTGCCTAACTTCTGTCTGGAGCTTAACTAGAACTTAACACTGATGCTATGCTCTGGATAGAACTTAATAGGAGGAAAAAATTAATATTTCCAGAAAGGAACTTTTGTCTCTTGAAAATATATTTTTTTTTATACAGGATGCTTGCTAATATATTCCTTCACATCCTTGCACATATGCTAGCACAGTAACACCAGAAGTTCTCTCATGGATGAATGAATCAGAGTTTTTAAGTGTAGACTTGAAGAGAATGATCCCAACAGCCACATGGGCTGTTGTTATGTATGATCCTAACTTCTTAGAAACAATATTGAAGAGTAAATTTGTTTTACTTGGTTGTGCCTGCCTGAATTTAGTTTTTAAGGTTTTTGACTGAGAATTGCATTCTTCTGGATAATGAGATCATTTTCTCCTTTCTGCCTTTACCTATATTTTTGTATTTTGAACCTTTTACTTATGGGTATTCTATGTTCTGGCAGACAAGGTCAAGGATGATTGAGCTGGTATCAAAAGGTTTAGTCACGTTAGAGGTATAATGGTTGTTGCATACAGTTTTGTGAGTTTTTAGCTTTCTTTTTGTGGTTAATAAAAACTAGTTGGATGAACTTTGAATGGACTGATTTTCAGCCGTGGACTTGATTTTATTGACTTGTGTATGCAGGTTTCACTTAAACACTCTGGTTCTCTATTTATGTATGCGGGTCATGAGGGTGGAGCTTATGCAAAAAACAGTTTCGGAAATATGTATGCTCAGGAGAGATTATGTCTTTCTTTATTTTCCCCCTATATATTTAGCTTGTGTCTGATGTTTTCTCTTTGCTTTGATGTGATTGATGGTCATGAGCAAATGGCGAATAACATGAAATTATCAGAATAATTTTTGCTAGGAATATGATTGTAGCGATCCATTTCTGAATGCATTTACTTTATTATTCCACTTTCTATTTTTTTATGACACCATTTATTTTCTGTTCAGATATACTGCTGTTGGTGTATTTGTTCTTGGGCGGATGTTTCGCGAGGCTTGGGGAACTGAAGCTTCAAAAAAGCAGGCTGAATTTAATAATTTTCTGGAGGTAAGATTATGAAGAAGGAGTAAGAAAGGATGAAATTTAAAAGCATTACTGCTAATAAGACATTTTCAGACCTGCTTAATATATTGAGCTAAAAATTGTTATATTTTCTTTCCCAAACATTGTTAACTATTTCCACATCCAGACCTTATATTTTATCTGCAGAATTCAGGGTACATTTCCTGGTTCAGTTGTGGCGGTTTGAGGAGAGTCGTTTAATATTACAATATGAATTGCTTAATTTGAACATTTGCTGTTAAATCTGCCGAAAATTTTCCCACTTTTTATTTTGTTGGGTTGTGTTTTTCGACGATCCAACCACCTACAGGGTTGATGATTAAAGTGTATAAATGATTAGGTTGTGTATAATATGATAGCTTTTCATTACATGGTTTATGATCATTTGGTTTTCTGTATTTCATGTTTTGGAGCTAGGCATGCTTGCATTTTGTTTATCATTTTGACTGAAGATCTTTCTCCCCTTCCTAATACACACTTTCCACTACATGTGGCTGTTAATTGTACTCACTTGTATAACTACAAATTGATATACTGTAGTATTCTGTTGCTACTTTCATTTAACTTTATTATTTGTTGTGTTCAAGCTGAAAAAATGAACATTACTAATATCTTTTCTTTCAGAGAAACCATATGTGCATATCAATGGAATTAGTAACTGCTGTTCTTGGAGACCATGGGCAACGTCCTCATGAAGATTATGGTAAAGTTCTTTTACTTTTTGGTTCAGAAAAATTCTTGTTATTTTGAACAATATAGTGTTTTTAAATTCAAATCATTATCTACTAAAGGATGAATTTAACTTTCAACTATGGCCCAAATTTTGTGTATAATTCTTGTTGTAGTCCTTTTGATTTTTTTTCAAACTCACCCCTATATATCTTTTTTATTCATTTCAATCCTTGCCGTTAGCATTACCCTTGTCTGACACATCATAAGACATAACTCTATACAATGAAGCATATGATGTGTCTTATTTATTCTGATACACAATCTTCAATGTTGGTGTAATTGAAAGAGCCATGGTTCATATTGATAGGAGCCTGAACCAAGAGAAAAAGAAAACTGTATTATTACTGTAAAAAAGATAACTATTACAGAAGGTAACTCCTGTAATCCCAGAGCAAAGGCTCCTCAGAGAAGAAATAATTTTTCCTGCCTAAACCACTAAGGTTCTAACTGAAAGATGATTAATAGTAATGTCCCTCTCTCTCCACTATCCCTTATAACTAACTTTTCCCCTTTCTCTAATTTGCCTCTTTGGATAACTCTAAGCGGGCCTTAGACATTTGGCCTATAACTACAAGTACATTTAAGATACCTATCAGTTTTCTTCAGTACCCTGAGTTTAAAAGGGAATGGGTTTTTACCAAATTGTCTGAGTTATTTCTGACATTAAATATTTTGCTGTTGTAGGAAGCTAAGAATGCTTCCAACTTCCGTTATTTCTGTTCAAAGTTTTGTAACATTTGTTTCATACGAAGTTTTGCATTGCATTATTTCATATATGATATGTTCATTGATATTTCTTGCTCTGAGCAGTGGTGGTTACAGCAGTCACTGAATTGGGCAATGGAAAGCCAAAGTTCTATTCAACTCCCAAGATAATCGCTTTTTGCAGAAAATGGCGATTACCAACAAATTATGTTTGGTTGTTCTCAACAAGGTGAATATTTAGTACCTGTGTTTGATATAAAAAATAAATTTGTACCTTAGGATCTGTTATAAGGAATGTCAGTACATGAGTTTCAATTTTCAATTAGATTTTGAATGACCACATGATAAATTTCTGTTGAACTAATTATTATTTCATTTAAAGTGTTTGTCTTTGGCTATGTTATTTCATGGTGAACATTTTGACTTGGATTTGATCATTGATATCATCTGCTTAAAGTCTTCAAGAATATAAAAAAATTGGTTTCACTTTGACACCTTTATGTAAATGTAGAAAATCTGCCTCTTCCTTCTTTGCTGCCTACGATGCCTTATGTGAGGAAGGTACTGCAACTTCTGTATGCAAGGCTCTTGATGAAATTGCAGATGTATCTGTACCAGGTATGAATGTTAAGTCAGCAATATTCATTTAACTTGACCTTTTGTCTCATGCCCCATATAGTTTCCAACAGATATTAAACTTTGCTCCTTTGGTTTACAAATTTAGACAATCCCCACTGCACTAGCATCCATGGGATGATCGAAAATGATGACTCAGAAAAATCTGTTATGATGATTTTATGTCACTGTTGGTAGTTTTATGCCTGTCTTCAAATCCTTCTGTAGGCCTTCTGCTTTCGTTCCCACTTTCCATTCCATTGGCGTTTAAGCGGGTCCGGGGCCAACTCGTGAACCAGATCAACATAACTTTAGCTGAAGTGAAATAGGTTTGGTTTGGGAAGTTGATTCAGATGGAAATGAAATGAAAATGGTCTGGGTTGGGTTGGGCTGGGCATTGACATAAGAAAACTGAAATGTGATCGTGACCCAATATAGCTTTATTTTCTATTAAACTTTTTGTTTTATATTCTCTTTTTATATCTTACCCGATGATGTGGCCAGAAAAAACTCAAACATGCTCAACCCCACCCTCTCCCAAAGTAAGAAACTAGCAAACCTAAGCCGGTCCAAACTGAAGGTTCTTGATTGGTTTGGATCCATTCCTCCAAACCCAACCCGATTTCACTCCTAACTTCCACCACCGACTAGGTATATTTTCTGAATATAATGTTTCAAAATTAAGTTTGTAGTTGTTGGCTTCTTGTAGTCTTAATGTCATGCCACACATGTCGTATTGTTAGTTTCAAATTTCAATATTTCATTTTCATCTATCGTTTGTCTCATCTATGCATTCAAGTATCTTTGCACGATCTTTTTGTCAAATTCACTGCATATTTACATATATTTCCATAATGCAGGCTCAAAAGACCATGTGAAAGCCCAAGGTGAAATTTTAGAGGGTCTTGTGGCCCGTCTTGTGAGCCATGAGAGTTCAAACCATATAGAGAAAATTTTGAAGGAATTTCCCCCTCCACCTGCTGATGGAGGTATGCTTATTGATTCTCTAAATATCATGTGCCAGGCTAAGTATAAGCATACTTTTGCGACACTCCTAAATGGTAGTCAAAATACATAATGCAAATTTAAATAATACACTACTTTTCCTTTCTATTTCAGATGCCCTTGATCCCGGACCAAGTCTAAGGGAAATTTGTGCTGCAAATAGATCTGATGAAAAGCAGGTACTGGATAAACCATATTATCATGATTCAGAGTTGTGATATTGCAATTCTTGATTTGGATATGGATCCTCTCATTTTAGCTTATATCGCCATCTTGTCAAACTAGGAGAGACAGTGACTTAGAGACAACAGTGGAGCCCCATTTAGCAGGAAGTTGGGTTGCCCACTCCCCTGTCCAGGGTGTTGTGTCTGTCAGTCTGTCTCTCCGGAACAATGGAAATATCATTTAGGAACAAAATTGGGTGGATCTGAATCCAAATGGAATTTAAAGTAATTCACTATTGTGATTTGGAATGCTTCTGCAGCAAATGAAAGCGCTTCTTGAGAGGGTTGGTAGTCCTTTTTGTCCTGACTATACAGATTGGTTTGGGACTGATACTGCTGATATTCATTCAAGAAATGCAGACAGATCTGTTCTTTCAAAATTTTTACAAGCCAATCCGGCAGACTATTCAACAAAAAAATTGCAGGTCAGTCTTAACTATCATACATTTAACCTTATGGAAATATTTTACTTCACCAAATTCTGTATTACAAATTTTTTCGATGTGTAAGTTGGTAATATGTCCTGGCTTTTATTATCCTTTCCCATGAATTATTTCCCTGTATTATGAAAGAGTATGTTGTAGATTTTGATAGCTTCAAGTTACTGTTATTTTCCTCAACACATGATTCAAAGGGTCTCCCACTTCTCAAGAAGCATAAATATTTTCATTTAAATTTCCCTTGCAGTTTAGATTCCACTTCTTTCTACCAAATGCATTCCTGTCTTCTGTTCATTTCATAGTTATTGTCATAGCTTTGGTCCGGTTTTGAATTAGGAAATTGTTCGGTTGATGAGGGAAAAACGCTTACCTGCTGCATTCAAATGTTATCATAACTTCCACAAAGTTGATGCCATATCGAATGACAATCTTTTCTACAAAATGGTCATTCATGTGCACAGTGATTCTGCTTTTCGGAGATACCAAAAAGAGATGAGGTTTATTTTCAATCTTATTTTCTCCTCGAACAATCAGCTTGCTAAATTTTCTAAAGAAATCTCTTAGAATCTTTTCATTATTTTACATTATATATTTCTTTTATACCATTCGAGTTACGAAATGTTTGGCTCTTTCAGGCAAAAACAAGGATTATGGCCACTTTACCGAGGTAAATATTATACTTTCATTTCATTTTAATAATAACCAGATCATTTGCCTAAAAATTGTAAGCTAGTGTCATTAGCTTTCTTCTAGGCAACTAGATGTGTAGTTATCTACATGTGGCGGTTTTCCTTGCTATGAGAATTCAAAGTAGGATTTATTATTCCTTGACTGCACAACGTCCTAGGTTCATTGGTAGAACTCCTAGTCAAATACAAGTTCCTAGTATTTGAATGTAATTATTGTAAATTCATTATAAATAGAAGAGATGTGTGATCTTGTTTCAGACACCCAAGAAATACACAGAAACAACATGCTTTACATGGTATCAGTAGTGGTTCATCCTAAGGCTGCTCTCTTTTTTCCAAGTGTGCTTTACCATTCCAGATGTGTGTGTACTGTTCTAGTGCGATCCACCACCACAGATCACTGCGAATCCTTCGGCGAGCACTGTGACAATTTTTGCGGTGCCAAACCCCGACGCACGCGCCCCCACGCGCCGCCTCCTTATCTGCATATGAGACCCACACGCCTCCACCAACCCTGCAAGTGACAACGGATGACACACCTCTAGCCACCAACATTCTGAGGTGCTTTTCAACTTTTGGTGATTTTTCAGCAACATTTCTCATCTTTCGCCTATCGTTGATTGTCTTGTATGGCACCGAATCTGCTGTTGCCTCCTCTCTTTTGTTATCAGTTTCACTACACTTCCCCTGATCCTTTGTGAAAAATTGGTAGGTGCTGCCAATTACGTAGGATGGGCAATTGCCGTTGAACTTTGGTTTCAAGGACAAGGTCGTAAAAAGACCATTTGCTCAAACAATCCAAGGATGTCACTGCCAAAGATCAAGACAATTGAAAACAAATTGATGCCTCTTTATGCAATGTTATTTGGTTTTCAATCGATGTCAAACTTCAATCTCAGTTTCACTGGTTTAAAACATGTTATGTTGTTTGGGCAAAGGCGAAGAAGACATACTCCAATGACGTTAATCGTTTATACACTGTAGTCTTTAATTTTATTTCCACGAAGAAACAAGAAATGGATATGCTTTGCATAGGTAAGCTTGATAGTTTGATTGTTGACTTTGATGCACTTATGCCCTTTACTGACAGTGCCGAAACACTTGCTGAACAACGTGGAAAATTCTTTACGGTTCTTGCCGTTGCGGTCCTTACACCAGATTTTGACTCCGTTTGCAACCATATTCTCTCTAGTGTTACTGTTCCCTCATATAAAACTGTTTGCGAACAATTACTGCGTTGTTTAGCCCCTTCAGCTTTTGCTCCAACGCTTGCTTCTCTCGATGTGCCAATTGAATCTACTGCATTCATCTCGAATTCTTATCGACGAGGTGGTAGAGGAGGAGGACGTGGACATAATCGGGGTCGAACTCGATGCAACTATTGCAACCGTTTTGGCCATGTTGAAGCACAATGTCGCACCAAAGCTAATCAACTACAACACAAAGTCGCCAATGTTGCTCAAATTGGGGACTCTGACACAAGTGATCAAGTCACGCTTTCTACCACAAAGTATAATGAGTACATCAAGATGAAGGCGCAAATTCAAACTACCACACAAGTTGCCTCTGTTGCTCAGATCGGTAATCTTATTGTCTTTGTTATGCAACCTTCTTCACTTGGACCTTGGATACTTGACTCAGGCGCCTCTAATAGGAATAGGAATATCAAGGGTTATATCAATGTAATGATGGTAATTCAAGTGCCTTGGATACATACTATCATTTCCTTGGATACTTGACTCAAGCGCCTCTAATTGTAACGAATAGCAAGGTAACTCAAACCAATGTAACGATGGTAACTCAAACCAATGTAACGAATAGCAATAGGAATATCAAGGGTTATATCTGATAAAGGAGAAAGTGGCGGCGTAAGAGCGTCTGGAATGATTTCGATATCAAGAAGGGGTGTAGGGACATGTATAACTGATGGTGGTTGACGATGCTGGTATGTCTGAAGAGGTTATATAGTTGGAGGATCCATATGAGGAGTCTCAAATGGGACAGCGGGAGGGGACACCAGAGGTCTCTCAGGTGGGACATATATAATAGGCTCTAGTGGTAAAAGAGAAGGTGAAATAGACTCTGGTAGGTCCACAGGAATAGTTGCATATCAAATGATAGGAAATGATAATATGTAATGGACTCAAAAAATGTGCTATCAGGTGATATGAGATATCGTCGAAGAATAGGAGAATAACAACAATAACTTTTTTGGAACCAATGATAACCAAGAAAGACACGTTTTAGTGATTGAGTTGAAATTTTGTCGAGATCAGGAGTGAGAGTGTGAACAAAACATCTAGACTCGAAGACACCAAATAGTACAAGAAGAACTCCAAACATCTGAGTGAACTAAAACAAGCGGGGACGAGGTTCGTTTATTGTCTCGATCAGGGAAATGACTACGGATGTGTTTCCCTAACTAACACGACTCACAATGTGAACTAGATAATTTGGTTAGATTTGGTACTAACTGTTGAAGGTTGGAAATACTCGAATGACCTAACTTAAGATGTATAGTCAGAGGAGAATTTGTGGTAGTAGGGCACGTCGATGATGGGTTTAGGAGAAATAAAGGCCATTAGAATCACATCTGACACCATTGTCGTCCTGATATTCGGTCTTGTAAAGTAACATTGCAATTAGTAAATGTGACAACACAATCATGAGAACGAGTCAATCGATTGATAGAAATTAAATTAAATGGACATCCAGGTACATAAAGGACTTATGTAACTAAAGAGAAGGGAGGATTTGGACAGTGCCAATCCCTTGAGACTGTGTTTGGGAATTATTGGCTGAGACCATCCTAGGTAAATAACCAGAAGTAGTGAGAAAGGAGAAAAGAGCCTTATTACCAGTAATGTGGTAAGATGCACCAGAGTTGACAACATATGGACTAAGAGAAGGTGATGCAAACAGGTATATTACCACTTTTTTCGGTCGAAACAGTAGAACTGGAGTTTTGACAATACTCTGTCCACCGAAGAAAATCTTCAGAAATTTCCATAATCAGTAAGCATTTAGCTAAAACCAGCAGCGAAACACTGGAAAAGTGGCGGAAGAGGCAATTTTATTTTATTTTTTTTGCGATGAATTCTACCGCGCAACGAAGAAGGGGGTAAATAGGAATTGGGACACGGTTTATTGAAAAAAAATCTCATCGAAGGACAGTGGGACTATGGTGTATAAACGATTAACGTCATTGGAATATGTCTTCTTTGTCTTTGCCCCAACACCATAACACGTCTTAAACGAGCGAAACTGAGATTGAAGTTTGACATGAATTGAAAACCAAAGAATGTTGCATAGAGAGGCATCAATATGTTTCCAATTGTCTTGATCCTTTGCGAGGATATCTTTGACCTGTTTGAGCAAATGGTTCTTTCAACGACAGCTGCCCATCCTACGTAATTGGCAGCACCTATCAATTTTTTGCAAGGGATCAGAGGAAAACGGAATAAGGAGGCAGCAACTGATCTAGTGCCAGGCATGACAATCAACGTTTGGCGAAAGAGAAAAAGTTGCTGAAAAATCACCAAAAGTTGTAAATGACCTTGGAATGTGCCTTGAGGCCCTGAGCGATGGCCAATGTTGAAAAACTGATGGCCAGAGGTATGTCACGTGTGAATGAAGAGGTGGCATGTGGAGGCGTGTGAGAAGGAGTTTGGCAGCGCAAAAAAATTTCACGGTGCTCGCCGGAAGATTGTGTGGCAGTCTGTGGTGGTTCTAGGTGGTGGGTGTCACTGGAACAGGACACAATTTTGAACGAAACAAAAAGAGGTTATGGCACAGTTGGAAAAAGGGGAGCAGCCCTAGGATGAACCATTACTGGTACTACGTAAAGATATCCAATTTCTATGTTTCTTGTGTGTCTCAAAGTAGGTCACTCACATTCTATTTATAATGAGGTTACAATAATTACATTCAAAGTCTAGGAACTTGTATTGACTAGGAATACTAACAATGAACCTAGGAAGCTGTACAACCAAGGAATAATAAGCTCATACTTTGAATTCTAACAGCTCTAAACATGCAAAAAATCATTCCAAATATTTCACTCAACTATTACTGAAGTAAATGCTTATGGTATGCTAGCTTGTGAAATGAAACACAATTTATAGTGTTTATACATGTCAAACCGACACACATTTATGTTGTGCTGCTCATTATTGTCATTGGTTTATACAAATTTCTGACACCTTAATGTCTTTGCAGGATTTTTTGTTGATATCAATTTATTCAAGGCAGACAAGGACAAAGTCACTGAAATTTCTAAAAACAACAGTTTAAAGGAAAGTAGTAGCACGTGTACTGAAAAAGATGACTTTGCCGACGAAGATGCAAATTTAATGGTCAAATTGAAGTTTCTTACATATAAGGTATATATCCATGTGTGTCTCATGTAAGAACTTTTAGTGAAACCATGTGTTACTATTTGCTTAAGAAATTTTACCATTTTTTGATATATTGTTCACTAATTGACATTTTTTGATAGTGAGTTTTACCATTTGCTTAAGAAATTTTAAGATTACATTTTATATTATTTATTATTTTGTACTAAAAGGAGGATGTTACGTTATGGTTGCAATACTATTATGTGTCCATGATCTTTCTTGAAAAATCTTCCTTTTTTTAATAATATCTGCATGCCCCTCTTAATCACTTTTCCATGGCTTTTGCTTTGAGTAAATCACCATTTTGATACTCAATTGTATTGATCTGACAATTTATTCTTCTAAATGTACGAAATGGCAAATCATCCCTAATATTAAAAATCGTCAGTCAGTTAAGTTACTCCTTGAATTTCATCAGTAGATTAGAAGTACGGTTAGGGTGCAAACAAGAACTGAGAAGAGGTTGGATTTCTCTACTGATATTGAAATCCACACATAATAGTTCAGAGAGCGACAATTTTCATAACGGAGACCGACAATTATCAATTCAAGGGATGATTTTGCCATTATATAAATTTAGGGAACTAAATTATCCGATCCTTACAAATTTGAGGATCAAATGTGAAGTTTTTGAAATGCTTTGAATTATGTTCTAAAATGGCATCTCGTTTCTCTCGTTTGTTACTAGGAATGACACTTCAGTGATGCTGATAATCTATTCTTATTAACATGTATGTTCTTATTTTGGATGTTCGTCACAGTTGCGAACCTTTCTCATTCGAAATGGCTTGTCAGTTCTGTTTAAAGAAGGTCCAGGTGCTTACAAGGCTTATTACCTGAGGTAAGTTGGCTGTCTAGCATTTGATACCGGAAGTCTAGTTCCTACGGGATGAGCATTTTATAGTTAGGGAATATTGGCTTGCTGGATATAATATTTTCATATACATTTTCCAATTACAGTTTCATGGTTGCGGTTTGAGATTGATTGATGTGCTTGGTTGATATGTGGGCAATTTATTCATTAGCATCAGTTGTGCTGAATGGATATGTTTCCTATGGAGCTTTCCTATTAGGTCTACAAAAGTTTGTTGCGCTTGAGTAGTGGTTTCATGAAGAAAGAATGACTTTTTGATAGAAAGGCTTCTTGAATTTTGAACATGCCATAACCTTACCAACTGCATATTAAAAAATATTAGAAGCCAATTTCTTAATTTGATTTGGCATTACTTTTGTCTTACCTATTTGTGGACTTCAAATTACTATTATGGTTTTAGTTATACAAAAGCCACCACTAATCCTCAATGATATTTCGAAACTCTTAATCCTAATTAAATAAGGCAACTAGTCATAATAATTTCTTGACTTCTAATCCTAAATAAAAAGGAAACCAAATTGTGAAATGTGAAAAACAACCCTAAGAAAAGTCGGTCTAGTGTATGAGGCTCCCACCAGGCAGGATCTGGGGAGGGTAGATGTATAGGATTTGAACCTGTGACCCCTAGGTCACAAGGCGGCAATTTTACTGTTGTGCCGAGGCTCGCTCTCATAAAAAATTTCCTAAGACATAATATAAAATATTCAAAAGTGTTCTAAGATACAACCGAAATATATTGTAATAAGGAACAGCAAAATCTTTTATTCGTTCTTCTTAACCTTGGGTTCATCGCTGATCCAAGGCTAAGGTAATGGAGGACTCATGAATAAATTCCATCTCTTGTTTGATTCCTTCTTTGGTCTCTAAACCAGTATCTAGCAGTATAATTTAGTATTTAGCTGCATAGCTTTAGTACAAGTTGCAATATATATATACATGCTTGTCATTCAAGACTGTAACCCAAACTACTTTTTCTTTTTTCATGTTTTGTTTCAATGTCTCAGACAAATGAAATTATGGGGAACCTCTCTCGGAAAGCAGAGAGAACTTAGTAAGATGCTTGATGAATGGTAATTTCTGAATCATTCTTCTGAATGGCTGCTTACTATTGTTTGGTTTTCTGTTTAAAGTTCTTGTTCGTTCTCTCCAGCTTTGTAGCTTTGTCCTTTTTACCTTTTCCCATGTGGTTCGTGCAACTGGTTAAGTTCTTTACTCTGCTTTCAGGGCTGTGTATATACGAAGAAAGTGTGGAAATAAGCAACTTTCATCATCAATATATCTTAGTGAAGCTGAACCTTTCCTTGAACAGTTCGCAAAACGTAGTCCACAAAACCAAGCTCTAATAGGTTCTGCTGGTAGTTTAGTTAGGACA
Source organism: Cicer judaicum (assembly GCA_037974835.1). Lineage (NCBI taxonomy): Eukaryota > Viridiplantae > Streptophyta > Magnoliopsida > Fabales > Fabaceae > Cicer > Cicer judaicum. Next base: position 18,764,027 of record JBBPBS010001017.1, read on the forward strand.
GAAGATTTCTTGGCCATTGTAGAGGGAGGCCATGATGAAGAAGGCGATCTTGTATCTGAGCGGGATCTAGCACCATCAGAGCCTAATATTTCAGTCAAAGACACAGTTCCAAAAGATGAAGGGATGATTGTATTTTTTCCAGGTAATTCTTTCACTATTCTTGTTGACATTGTCAACATTTATATTTGCTTGGCCATCAGCTTCAAAGTTTTTAATGATCAAGGGATTGTGTTAGGAACTCAAGAATTGGATTCTAATGATTTAGAGGAAAACCACTAATATTTAGAAAAAATAATAAATAATAATAGAGAATCTCTCAAAGAAAATGATACAAAAGAGCGGATATGCTCCTATAATAGTTTACACCACTGAATTTTTATCGTTGCTAAAAGATGATTTCTAAATGAGTGGAAGCTTCTATTTAAAGACCTCCAATAGATTAGAATAGGGATTATGTCCATGTAACTAACTAATAACAAACACCAGAACAGTTACACCGATACAACTAACAACCTAGAAACTCCACCACTAACAAACTCTAATCATCCCTATTTCTATATCCTAACAGATCGTCAATTGCATAATTAGAAGTATAAACAATATTTTAAGTGTGATTGTTAAGAATAGTTTCCAAGTGAAGCATTACAAATATGCCTTCAGTTGATTGATAAACTGCCTTTATCTTACGTGAATGTGCATAGAAAACAGTTTCCAGTTACTGTTTGATGAAATTAATTGAGCCAGGATTGGAGTTGTTGTCTGAGTCTATTGATTTCTCCTTCCAATGTCCCTTTGGGAACAAGATTTTGGGTTTAATTTACAGTTTCTAGCATATTAGAAATCGTGAGCAAAGGGCTGTAAGCCTGTAAGTTTTGAGTTGAAAGAGTTTCAACTTCAAGGATAACTAAAATATGACTTGCTGGGTTCTCGCTTTAATAAGATTTACAGAGGAGGTTTCGCATTAGTCTTTTTTCTGAATGATTAACGCTTGGTTGATTCTGGTGTTGTTGATGTGCACATTTTCCTTTTGGGATGTTTTATTTAGCATTTCTTGTCTGTGTCAATCTCATATTCAAGGGTTTTTACCTTTTTCCAGGAATACCAGGTTGTGCTAAGTCTGCCCTTTGTAAAGAATTGCTAAATGCCCAAGGAGGTCTATTAGGGGATGATCGACCAGTTCATAGTCTCATGGGTGATCTGATTAAAGGTAAAATTTCTCCCGAGGAAATTAATACCGGAATTTCTTAAACTGAAAAGGTTCCCTCAAATGAAATCAATATTATGCATCCTGTTGCTCCATTGTTCTTTTGTATGAATGTTGTAAATGATCAACGGAATCATTTTCTGTTAAGCCGGGAAACATTAAATTTGGTTTCATAATGCCGACATTCTTGAATGAATATATATATAGATATATTGTGTACGTGTGTATTTTTATCAATTACTAATGTGTAGTTGTGTGGAATATCAACAGGAAAATATTGGCAGAAAATGGCTGAAGAACGCAGAAAGAAACCAAAGTCCATTATGCTTGCTGACAAGAATGCCCCAAATGAAGAAGTTTGGAGACAGGTCAGTGTCCAAATAATTTTATTATGGCCTGTTGAATTTATTTCTTCCATCCTCCTTTCCGTTTTCCATGCTTTTCCCCCTTAGTTTTCAATTATACTTTTTTTCCTCTAGTCATTTTAAATAAAACTTTCTAATCTAAAATATTATTAGAAATTCTATTGACTGGGAAATAGTATTATCTATTAATTGCTACAAGAATAAATTACAATGAAATCTTTTGACTGGGTATGAGCGTTGTGCCGTATTCCAAATGTTACTATCACTGATGATAATATACATCCCAAGATTGCTCATGAATTGAAGGTTTTGCAGAATTTTTTTAAGGATAGAGATGCTAATGATTTGCAAAATCGTTCTACTGCCTCTAAAAAGCCTTTTACATAGAATCGATTTACTAAAAATGAAGAGCCTAAAATGAAGGTGATTTCTAAAGCAAAAAGAAATGCATAAGGAAACTATAGTATATAAGGTTCGCCGAAGGGTAAAAAAACCTGTGTGATTTGAATAACGTTTTTTTTGCATTTCTTTTCTTTCTTTTTACTGAGTTAGGTTTATGTCTTTCAGTTTTTGTTTTTCCTTTTATTTTTAATAAATTTTTAGCTTAAAAAACATTCAAGTGATTATATTTTAGATGAATAAAATTGTGTCCTCATTAGGGATAATGTATTTCTCGTATATACCGTCGGTGTAAAATAATTTTACACTGACATCCAATAGAATTTATGTATTTCGTCACATCGCACTACTCCACCCCACTTTTATGATAAGACATGACATAATGGATAACTCTATTGTATGTTAGTGTAAAACTATTTTACAAGGAGAATATATATCCATTAAACCCATAGCCAATATCTGATTTCTCTTATCAATTAATGCAACGAAAAAGTGTAAAACTCGAATTATGGATGATAGAAAAAAACATTAACAAGTATTTCATTGATTTGAAATTCTTTTTCAACTCAACAAAATCTTATACTTGATATATGCTGCGTTCCCCTCAGGTGGCTAGGATAGTTGAGTGAAATGGAAGGCTTTTCTTTTAAGACTAGGAACAAAAACAGTACGAAGCATAGTTGTCAACTTTGCCCATTGTTCTGCGATGCTCGAAACAAAAAGGGCTTTCACTGAAATTTACCAAGTAAGATGGGTGTTAACCCATCAAAGCGATTGATGCCAAAATAGGGAATCACAAAATTATCCCCCCAAAAACGGTGGGAAAACACAGCAATGGGCAAGGCTGTGTTCTTTTACCAATGCATAGAGTACAGCTTCGATTTCAGGCCATGTGACCCCATATCAGCAAATCAGTATGTGATGCCACTGGTTGTAGAAAGATTATCAATTCATTTTCCAAGTGTCAAGTATGTATAGATTGGTTTTAGAAGGAAAAAATGTTTTAGGGAAAGGGAGGTTGTACCATTCCAAGGTCAGGGTATATTCCTGTGATGGCTTATGGTGGTGTCAAGAATCTTCCTGTAGAAAGCATAAGATCCTAACAAAGATACTGATAGAACAGAAAAAAGAGAGAAAAGAAGAGATATCTGGAAATATTTCTTTTATTATCGAAGGAAAAAACAATTACAAATAACTATGGTAGCCCAGTAAGCAAGGGATACCCTAGAAGACCATTCACCTTTCTACACTAGATAAACCTCTAGTTAATACAGTGAATTCCCCCACCCACAGAAGGGCCTCCCTATTTATAAGATGCTAACTAACAATTAACAGCAAACAAACTAACTGACTATTCAACCCCTTTAGTATTCCTCTTTTTTTCTTTCTATAATAAACTCTCAAATCTATTTCCGCATGTGGCTCCACCTGCCTAACAGGTGGTATTTACGAAACTTGAGTAACCCTTTGATTTGAGAGAAATCACTTGTTTTTATTTGGTTTAGTAATCTACTATTGAATCCTTCTTGGCTCTCTTCCATCTTTGTTTCACTTTCATCTACTTATTAAAATTTTATACATTAAAAGACACTTGTCATATATGCAGATTGAAGACATGTGTAACCGAACCAGGGCTTCTGCTGTCCCAGTTGTGCCTGAATCTGAAGGTTATTTTTGTTGCCAATCCTGAAATCGTTTGTGTTAATTCCAAAGTTGATGTTTTTTTTTATAATCTTAAGGATTTTTTTTTTTCATCACAACTTAAAACCAATTTGGAAGAATCTGAGATTCTGAATGCACTTTTTGCTTGACATGCTTTGTATCTTCAGTGAATCGAGTATTTATTTTGTTTAGAAATGTGAAGAAAGATCTGGCTGGTTTAAAATAAGAAGTGACAGCTGTAGCATGCTATTTTTTTAATAAAGAACTTATCTTAATTTTTGAGTCATTATCATCTCAGATTATTTTTCTGTGTTTTATTGTGCAGGAACTGATTCAAATCCATTTTCCCTTGATGCATTATCTGTATTCATGTTTCGTGTGCTTCAACGAGTCAATCACCCAGTATATATCTTTTGTTTTTCTGAATATATGAATCCCGATCTTTACAAAACATTTATTACCTTTCACTAACTCCATTTGAACTTGTCAAACTTTTGAAGGGAAATCTTGACAAGGCATCTCCAAATGCTGGCTATGTGCTGCTAATGTTCTATCACCTTTATGATGGCAAGGTATTATGCTTCCTTTTTTGCTACTTCATTTTTGCTTATATTTTAATATTTTCTAAATTACTTTTTCCAATGCTTTTCAGAGCCGCGGAGAATTTGAGGGTGAGTTAATTGAGCGTTTTGGGTCACTTGTGAAGATGCCATTATTGAAATCTGACAGGTACTCGTTATCACCACCGTTGTTCTGAGATTCCATATCAAATAGAGATATGGTCATAGTAATCCTTATAAAGTTTGTACAGTTCTCATACTAACTTTCAGTTTAACAATACTTACTTTTGTATGCTTTTTCCGATGTGCAGGAATCCCCTTCCTGAGGCAGTGCAATGTATTTTGGAGGAAGGAATCGATTTGTATAAGCTTCACACTAAAAGACATGGAAGGTCAGTTTTATGAAATTTCACTTGCATAAGGTGAACAATATTATGCTATATTTTTTGTTTTCGTATTGAATTTACTGTTCAGGGCTTAGTGAACTTTTGCCTGTTCCAACTACAACTGCAGGAGTAAGAGTTGTGAACTTCTTTTCATTTCTGTTTCTATTAAGTACATATGAAGCATATATTGTCACACCATATATACTTCACCCTTGAGTGATAATGAGAGAGTCTTGCACATAGAGTTACAACTTGAAGACAGCAAAATGTTAATTAATTGTCACCGAATATTAAACTGACAGTAAAAATGCAGGAATCTAGCTGCAGATCAGTCATCAGAAACTCCAAACAAGTTCTGACTATAGTGTCTCAAACTTAATGAATTTTTTATTTTTCGATAAGATTTTAAGTTAAAACTGCAGCCTTATATAATTCAATTGTTGGTCAAATCTCGTTTTTAATTCTGAAGTGTGGAGATTTGCTCTGCCGATGTGAGAATGTCCAAATCTCTGATGCTGTATATAGTATAGCTTTACCCATCATCCCCGTGCAGTGCTGTCCTACAATCCACTTGAGCATTTCCATCCTATGGCGGTCATGTATCCATTATTGATGTATATGTAGCATGTATTATCTGTTTTATGGATGGCAACCATGTGTAAACTGACTTGTCTATTTTAGCCTCATAGTCTTTGATGTTTATGGTGCAAAGTGAAAAACTAAGAAGTTGACAATTTATCATTATTAATTATTATGATAGGTTAGAATCGACCAAGGGTACGTATGCAAAGGAATGGATGAAATGGGAGAAACAATTACGGGATATTCTTTCTGGAAATGCTGATTATTTTAATTCAATTCAGGTTAATATATCTAGCATTGTTTTTTCACCATAGTTTTTTTTTTCTTTTATCAATTATGCTCATTTAACAAGTGAATAACATAGGTTTTGACTAGGTATTGATTATTTTTAAAATTCTCAATTATGCTCTAGACAGCTTTTCATTGCTCTCAACATCTTCAGGTTCCATTTGAGTTAGCTGTCAAGCAAGTGTTGGAACAACTAAGAAACATTGCTAAGGGAGATTACACTGCTCCAGATACTGCTGAAAAGAGGAAGTTTGGTACCATTGTTTTTGCTGCTCTCAGTCTTCCAGTTATAGAAATTCAAGGTGTCCTAAATAATGTAAGGGAAAATTCTGCTTTAGTAGTCGCAAATGTTCTGCATACTCAACATGGTAGTTGAAAAACTTATGAATACCCAGCTACAATTGATTAGTTGTTAGTGACGAACACAGCCTGAAAGGCTTGGTATAACAAATTAAAAGTAGATAAGGATATAATCATTTTATTTTTTATTTTTGGAGAAGTTAGCAAATAAAATGTTATGCTATGTCTTTTAGTGGCTACATAAGCCTACAACTGGTGTATTATATCTATAAAGCCCATCTCAGTGTCCAGTTGACTGAGAGCCATGACCGACTGTGAGAAATATTGCTATGTAAAAGTTGATTGAGTTCTGCAGTGTAAGTAACAGGATGGAAACCATGAGAATGCTTCTTAATTAGACCATTTATATACCTTCTATCCCGAGTAAGATATTATAGATATTAGCCTTATTTTTAGCATATATTTATTGTGTTTCTACTATCATATCGGGAAGAGGCTTTATTTTTCTGTTCAGTACTAGTACTTCTGTTTGAAAGATGCCATGAAATTACCCATGCACACGAGGAACACACAGAGGACACTATAGGTGGTTCATGTCCATTACCCTTGGTTAATGTTATGCAAGTCCCTCAATTATCTTTTATTCCTTGTTTGTTAATCCAAAATGGGTTTTCGTATCCATGTATAACCTAGGATTTATTAAACCATGTCTAATGTAATAATATGTTTGCAGTTGGCCAAGAATAATCCAAAGATTGACACATTCCTTAAAGATAAGCATTTAGAGAATCTTAATCGAGCTCACTTGACTCTTGCCCACAAGAGAAGTCATGGCATCAAAGCTGTCGCCGATTATGGTCTGTGGCTACATAAAATGGTACCAGTGGAGTTGACGGCACTGCTCTTCTCAGATAAAATGGCTGCGTTTGAAGCTTGTCCTGGCTCAGTGGAAGGTGAGAAGATAGTTCCGAAAAATGCATGGCCCCATGTTACCTTGTGGACTAGTAAAGGGGTTGTAGCAAAGGAGGCCAACATGTTACCGCAGTTGTTTGCAGAGGGAAAAGCAAATCGGATCGACTTCAATCCTCCCATCAGTATATCTGGCACGGTCCAGTTTTATTGAGTTATTTATTTCTGCTCATCATTGTAAATATTTACAAGATCACTTGCGTTGCTCATCGTGGTGAGTAAAGTTTTGTAGGAGCCAGCATTTTCTCTCTCCTGAGGAATAATTGTATATAATCTGTTTAGAAAGCTGAGTCTGATTTAAGGTGTATCATGGCCTGGTTTTTACCATGAGGCCTACTTGTTCTCTCTGTTCAGTTCAATGTACACTCGTTCATGAGGACCATGCAAATGGTTTGGCAGTGCTCCATTAAATAAAATCATTAGATATTAATTTTTAGTTTTCAAGTGAAATAAAATTGTTTAGGAAATTCTAACCATGATTACTCATAATTTTTAACAGATGTTATGGAATCTGATTAATTAATCCTAACCATGAATATTTTAACGGATGTTATGGAATCTGATTAATTAATCAGGTTTAAGTGATTGGGATTGCTTTGGTATTCCATATTTTCAATATGTTTCTTATAAATTATATAAGTATATCTAGAAAAATTTAGAAAAATGTTTTTTTATAAAGTTCTTGTACCATGTAAAAAATGATAATAATTTGGTTTTTTTAATGTGTCAGTAATTATTTTTCAATTTTACTTCAACGGTAATGTTATTATATTATTTAATTTATATTTATTGTCTGTGTAAAAACGGTTTGATTATTAATAATATTAAATTTTTATCATAATTTTTTTTAAAGCTACACATTTATTAATTTAAATTAATATAATATATCATATCCATATCAAGCATATTTAAAATCTCTACAAATTTAATATAAATAAACTATAAAATACATGTGCTGTTAGATATGCAACCTTGTAATCATTTATTGAATATAAATAGTAAAAATCATTTACTGAAATCATCTAGGTTAGAAAAAAAATTCATAAAACTCATATTTCATTAAATTTTATTATTCATTTATGGCTAGTATTAGTTGTCATATATAAGATTAATTATGTAAAATATGCTATTTATTAATGATTTTAATCAATTAGTGTGTTAACCCGTGCGTCGTCGTAGATGATAAGTTATTATTAGAAATAAATTATAGACGTAATATTCATATAATTTTTAGAACATATTTCGAATAAAAATCTTTTTATTTTTTGTTTTTAATATTAATAGTTTGATATCCAAAAAATTCATGATTGTATTCTAAATTTTAATTTTAAGTTTATTTTACTATTGTTAATAATAATTAAAAGATAATCTCTAAATTTTAAATATTTTTATTTTGAAATTTAAATAATAGATGTAATAATTATAAATAAAAGAAAATAAAAGATATTTAAGGTAAAAATCTAGAATAATTATTTTTATTTTTCATTTATTTTGTTTGAATTAAAAATAACTTTGAATAAGAATTGGATAATACAATTTACAATTCTTTCTATGAAATATTATTATACTTAATATATCTTTTTTACCCGTAATTTACTCTCCCTTGATTATTAACATAAACATAACAAGAATATTACACATTAGATAGTCAAGGAAGAAATTCAGGTTGCATGTCAAATAATCAAAACAATGTATCCATTTCTATAAAAAATAAAAAAAATAAAAATCGGTTATTTCTTGCATCAAATACTTCAATGAATTTTTTTATTGATCTGGAAATAACATAAATCATAAGAACTTCAAAGGGGTCTCATACAGACAAATAAATAAATTTTATAGCGAAAAAATTAACTGTTTAAACAAAATATTCACGTTTAGGATCAAATCAGCAGACACTTAACAATTTTCTTTAGCACAAAGAACTTTAAAAAAATTCAAGTTTATCAAGAAAAAAAATAAAATCAAATCAATGTAGCAAAATACTGACAAAAGAATTAAAGAAGGTGAAAAACAGAAGTAATCATTCAAAATTTATAGAGCTATAAAATAATGGATAAAAAAAATGACAATAATATAAAATCAAAAGAATTTAAAAATATCTTTACAAAGAACTTAAATAAATGACAAATGCAAAATAAAATGCGTTACATGTATACTAACATACCATTACCTAGTGATATGGCTGCAAATGTACTGAGCAATGTATATTTGAACATTACAATTTTGATGAAATAAATGATGAAATAAATGGTAGAAGTTTCAAAATCCACTCATACTATTACAACAAAATAAACTTCAATTCAAACTATTATATTATAAAAGTCAAAAGAACAAACAAAATAGGAAGTGAAAAGTGATGTTGATTATCTAATGTAAGAAAATCGTACTTGTAATTACCATTTTTGCTGGTGCCTTTGATAATATTAATACAAATTGGTACACTAATGTTCCAAAAGCAAATTAACTTTGTACATACGAGAATGAAATATTTGAAGGTAGTTACAAAAATAATTGACATTCTGCTACAACAATAATGCATGAATAAATAATGCTTACAATAAAACTACTACGCCTATAAGTTATAACTAGCAATGATCTCGTGCTTTATTATACATGTGTGCGAAAAAATGGTGGGAAAGAAGATGTGAATTCCCACGTGTCATTATGAGAAACTTTTATTAGAATAGATAGACAACAACCTGATTGAAATATCATGCTCTTTTCTTGTTCTCAACCGTTATTAAGGTAGCTAAGAGTCACTTTTTCTTGAATCATATCTAGCCTTCTTTAGCTTTTGAATCATTGCTTGTATCGGCACTCGTTTCCTTACTATCAGTATACGCAGGACATACTGTGGCATATTGACAGAACCGACATTTCCAGCGCTCTTCCTCATGAACATAAGTGGCTTCTCGCTCTCCAAGCCAAAACTCGAGACAAGAACGAATTTGATTCTTTAGCCACTCAGCTTCATATGCAAATTTATCTTCACAAAGCAATGAATGATCTTTCTGATACTCATATCTGACATGAAGCAAACAAAACCACGTCTTCCTTACAAATAGAAACTTTTAAGTTCATGACAACAGTAGGGAATGAATATATAAGCATGACAAATCATACTATTTACTGTATGTTGACATTTTGCAATGAATATTTTGAGCTTACCTCAATAAAAGCTGATCATGAGCAGGGGACAACATCATGTATGTGTTTCTGTAATATCTCACCACATCATCAAGGGTCTGCATTTGCCAATAATTAAAAAGAAAAATGTTTAGAAGTTATGCTGCAGTAGCATATGCCAACTAAATTATCTGATGAAACAAAAATGAATTCAATGACAATGAACAAGAGGTAGCAACTCATCGTCCTCTACTTACCAAAGCAGAAAATCCAGAGTCAGCACTTATCACTTTGAGATCTTCACATAGAATACTGTGAGGGTTTAAACCAAAATAAGTAAAAAAGTTTTTAGAAGGAAAATTATCAGCAACTAAGTTGTCCCACATATACTTGTAACACATCAATTGAAGCCTGCCAAAAGGAAAGGTGACGTAAGGACTCAAACAAATGCATTCGCATGCAATTCCACATCAACAGAATGAAATAGATGGCAAAAGAATAAGGCATACCTTCCATTTCTTCGTTGTGGTTCAGAGGGAAGCGTATCTCGAGCACGAGTCTTTGTGTCAATAAGTATTGGATTATGGTGATCATTTTCAGTTAATGGCATCCGAACCTCGTCAATCACTCCTATCATCCATATACCTTCTGCAAAGCCTATTCTGATATCAGAAGAATAGTTCATCATGATCTAAAACTGCCCCGGACCCCACCATCAAAAACATGTAAATTCCATGATTTCTTTGATATATATTCTGTTACCGGTCACATTAAAAGCTTAATCACTATTAGATTTTAAATCAATGGGCCGGACAAATTGAGCACAACTCAAAGCATACATAAATCTATAAGAACCTAAGCCAAGTTTTTTCTTTTGATCTTGTATTAAAACTACACAATCAACAACCTCATTTCTAGTGTTCTTTATCAAAGGCTATTTAAGTTATGAGAAGTTGCAGATTGACTAATGAGATGACATTAACTTACATCGGCAGTTCCCGAGTTAATCCTTCAAACAACAATTGATTCACACCATTTATAAAATTAAGAAACTTCAAGGCCCAGCGATCTTCTTGTGATTTGACCTTCACTTCCACCCGTTTTATAACCTGAATATCAGCACTATCATCACTCGTGTTCCAACATAAATGATACAAAACTTAACCAAATAGGACACAGAATCCTTCAAATAATAATAAAACTCACAATCTGATATCAAGAGAACAGGAATTCAAATAAAGATAAACTGCAACTATCTAATCGATAATATGAAACTTCATTAAGCAAGCTATTTTGTTCAGTCATTTTAAGTGCTTTTGTTTCAACGAACGATTTATTGCAACTATGCATGTAGTCCCAAGCATGAGAATCGGTGTTTCTATCTTTCAATGCATGCTAGGTTAAACAGCTACATCTTCATAGATACAAAAATAACAGGATCAAATAGACTTAGTAGCATTCTTGACCTACAAATTTTGTACTACAGGCAACTGAAACATTTCATGCTTAATCAAACAAAAATTGCAATTCAGAGGAAGGTTCACAACAAAGAACACAACTCATCGCCAAATTGTAGATCTCAGTATAACCTCTCAATCAAATCTCACCTTTTGAACCAGATCATTTTGAAGATGCACTTGAAGTTTAAATACTGGAAATATAAAACACAAGCAATTCTATCATACGCATAGCATCTATTAACCACAATAACTTCAAGAAAAAACTCAAGATACATTAAAATAACAATTTAAAAAGACATGAAATTATTTTAACATGAAACTCAAGATACTGAAGTTATTTTAACATGAAATTGAATATTTTATTGGACTTGCCTAACAGACTAGTGCTTATGAAACATGGGTATGACCATTGGATGATAGCACATTCATGAGAATAATGACATATTTCCACAACTATAAAACTGGACAACATTCAACATTCAACATCTGAAGTTACATTACATTTCTTAGACTTCAACTTCAGCTTTTTTTTAAATTATCAGAATAAAAAAATGTTGACTTAATTCATTTATATTAATAGTGGCAGCTGACAAGTAAAAGAGGACCATGTTAGACGCTTAAAGTAAGAAATTCAAGTACTCAGGAATTAAGTAGTACCTCTTCTTCAAGTTTTGCATGTCGAGCAATGCCAGCTTTCATAAATTGATTGACCTTTCGCCCTCCAAGAACGAGTGAAAATTCCATTTGTTTTGGGCACCATTCCTATCATAATATTTGATAAACAGAGTAAGTTGGCTGTAATCTTATCCCCACAAAATGAAAGCATATCAATCTGAGCATTTTACATGAATGCCACAAGTTAACACCAAGTAAGACTCCACTTATCTATCAAAACTATAAAATAAAAAAAGACTCCACATCACATTATACACAAGAACAATGTGCACTTGTAGCAATTTTATTCAATGAAGAATAATTAAATATCCAAATTTTGGCTAAATAAAAGTCTGGAACTTTTTCCTTCATGTGGTTTACTTATATGACTGCCACTTCACCTTAGATTTAAAAAACAATATCATGACTTCACGTAACAGGTTAAGCTTTTGATATAGTTAGTACTTGACAATGATCACTGCATGCTTACCAATGCCTAGTGGACCAAGTAGTAAAAAATTAGAGTTCATTTAGAGTATGTTTGGTTCAAACAAAGAGAAGGGAGGAATTTAACGCGATATCGTGTTTGGTTGAGGGGAACGGTTTTAGTTGAAGGAAAACACAATATTTACATTTTAAACCCTTTTATGACATTTAATGTGGGGATATTTTAGTTGATATTTTTAAGATCTCATAACACATCTCTTCCCTCTAAATCCTATAATTTTTCCAGAGGAGCTAAAACTGACTCAGTAGTAATTTTGCTCCCTTCACTTCCCTCCATTTCCACTCATTCAAACAGAAAAAATAGCACTGATAGAGTTTTGCCTCTTCTTTTTTTGTCCAAGGTATCCCCAACCGAAAGTTAGAAACTAATCCTTCAAGGTACAGAGATCCCTTAAAATGATTGACCTCTCCCAACATATGTTCTTCCATACGCATCGATCAGGGATAGATCCTACGACCACATGCTTAAAAGACCCAATTACCTGTCAACTATGTTACACTATGTAGGTGAGCCTTGTCTCTTTAAATGAATCCATTCAACTAAACTAGGATAGTCAATTCCCACAAAAATTTCAAAAATCAAAAGCCTTGAGCAAAAAAATGATTGAATTTTGATAGACTAGCTCAAGTACATGGTTGAATCAAATGGAATAAAACTTTGAATATTATACAAATGAATAGAGTAAAATAAACAATGAGTTGGTTCCATTTGATTCCATTCAAACCCCAAATTTACAGGAAAGAAAGAAAGAGTTAATATTGGATGCAAAAGAAATTGATTGTAGTTAATTTGAAAATTTGCAATTAAATAAAAGAAGAATGAAAAAAAAATGAGGATACCGTGGAAGTAAGATCAGTGACGGACAAGGCACGTTTCCTTCTGAAACGACGAAGAAGGGAATCAGTAAGAGATGGTTTCTTGGTGGCATGAACAAAATTGAGAGTGTCTTCGATATCAGAAGATATTGATGATAGTCTTCTTTTGGAAAGAAGAGTGATTGAGTTAATAGAGATTGCATTTGTGTGTAGTAAACGGTGAGGAGAAGAAGAAGGAGTTGATGAAGAAGAAGAACGAATAAAAAGAGATGTAGAAACGGAAGCATAAGCAGCTTCAATAAAAGCCATTTCTTCGTCGCTAACAATCTCGATTGGAATATTGTTATTATTGTTAATGTTGTTTTGGTCAGAGGACGTTTCGGCCATTTTACTTTAACCACACAAACACTCTATCCTCCTTCTTCGGCCTTCTCTCTACTTTACCGCACGGAACACAAACTCTCTATTTTTATTTATTTTCAAAAAAGAAGAACAACAAGGAATAGAGAATAGAGAATGCTTTTTTTAACGTTAATAATAACAAAAACTCTTCGCTACTCTCTTCCTCCCCCTACTTATTTTTTAAATCTTCTCGTGAACATCATTTCCTCTCTCTTTTTATCCTTCCCGTTACTAGATCATCATTAAAAGTATTGTTGAAATGTTACCCAAACATCTATTCAATCAAATTTAATTTAAATTTTTAAATATTGTAAAAAAATTTAAATGTATCCAATCAAATTATTTTATTATTTTTTAAAGTTAATTGTTAAAATATTTATATGTATCCAATCAAATCTCTTCGATTAAAGTTAATTTTTTATTACTTTTATATTTTTTTCTTATAAAAAAATTAATAGGATGGAGTTAGTTGTCGCATTCCAACAATACAACCATCCAACTCGTATTTGTTTAAAAAAAATATAATTTTTAAATATAATTTTGATCATTTATCTCTTAACTTTTATTCAACATTTATTTTAGTCGTTAATTTTTATTTTGATTTATGATAGTTTTTTATCTTTTATAAATGATATATTTTATTTTTATCACAATCACAATAAAAAATTATAATAATATTTTATAACTAAAATCCATTGTAATAATTGTAAATATGTATCTAATATAATATTCTTTCAAAAAAAATTATTTAATTCAATAATAGACTAGCACTTGAAAAAATTATATTTAAACTTTTTAAAGTAAATGACATTTATTAGAGTTTTCTGTATTTTCATTTATCCTTGTCAAGATTGCATATTTTACTTTACAATAGATCTAAGATTTGATTTAAATAGTT
>JBBPBS010001017.1:18779110-18801413 GCA_037974835.1 Cicer judaicum
TAATTAATAATTTATTTGGACAAGCATTAGATTATATTATTAATCTTCTCTAATTTACAGTTAAAATTATTTCATTTTATTTTATTATTCTATATATAAAATATTACTTCAATCTTAAATATAAACAAAAATCAATTTATTTAATATAAACAAAAATAAATTTAAATAAAGTTGATAATAATTTTCATTAAATACATTAATTTTTCCTAATTATCAACTTATTAAATATGCTCAAGTTTAGAACATCACCATTCACTGTTAGAGTTGTTTATATAGATCACATTGCTTATTTAATAACTAGTAATATTAATATTGTTAGTTTTTTCTATGAATCCTATATTCCTTTCAATTTTCACTCAATAAGTAGACTTTTTTATCATTTCACTTAATAACTCATTCACCTCACCTACTATTTTTAGACAAATGTTATAGACTACTATTTCAAAATACAAATATTCATTTGAAATGTTAACCTCTTCCTTTAAATATTTTTTCCATGCACATCAACTAGAGGTCGAATTCATTATCTTGGTTACTGTTTGGTTATTTTAAATAATGTTGTGGATTAATTACTTTTATAAAATCTCATTATCTATTCTATAGAGCACTCCAAATTTCAATAGTGAAGTTTATAATAGTCCTCAAGAATGTATTTAAATACTCCTTCAAGTTCTACATATACAAGAAGAAAAATTAAAAATCTCCCAGCGCAAAAAGATTTATTTAATATGTTAGTTTTGATTAAAAAAATTAAAGTAATTTCAATATTAAATACTTTCACATTCATTAATATTAACATTAATTACATTTCTAAAAAAATAAAAGAGTGTAAAAGAAATCTTAACAATAAATATATACTAAAATTTGTAAAAAAAAATACATTTATATTTAAAACTATAAATTTATCCAAATATTTTTATATAAATAACCGAAAGTAAAATTTTACAATAACTTTTTTGACTTTATATACCGCGTAAAACTCTTACACTCTCATGACCCCTTATAGTCTTTTTTTTCTTTTTTTTTTTTACATATCTTGTAATAACTTTATTGGAGTTCTTCTTACATAGTAGCAGTCCCAATTAATTAACTCATGAAATTATCATAGCGTACAAAAGACACCAAATTGAAGGTAAAAAAATATTTACTTTTACACGTTTCAGCTCTTTGTTTAGCTGCCATGGTGACTAATTAACATTAAAGAAATATTAAATTAAATATATTGTCGATATAAAAGGTACCGTTTGAATTTCTACCATGGGAATCTACATTGTCACTAAGAGGTTGTGGCTATTCAACATTACTGAAAGAACAAGGCAAACTTGAAATTTCACAAAAAAAATTGTCATTAATGGGTTGTGCTTTTTTTTAATGTTAACAAATCCTTTGAACATTTGTTAAGAATTTAAATGTAAAAAACAAAAAACAAAATTAGTCTAATTTATACTTTAAAATTGTAAAAAATTAATTTTTTTTAAAAAGTTGTTTTTTTATTTTTATTTGTATTTCTTTCATAAATGTCATTGCACACTTATTAATATGACTCTTTTTATTTATTGGCAAATATTAGTAGTTAGTTAAATTAATTTTTTTTTTTAGTTATTGATTAAGTTTAAATTATGGTCATTTGACACTTTTACTCATTTCAACTCGTATGTTAAATTTCAACTCGTATGTTAAATTAGTTGAACTACCTAACTCTCATGGGTTGTGGACAAAATCTCAAATCAACTATCTTAAAGATAAACAAATAAGTTAATTAATCTTTAATAATGATTTTTATTATGTTGTTATGTAACTTGTATTTTTGAGTGATTTATCCAAAGATAAATGATCAAATACATTCATACAACAATCAACGATCTCACCATGAAATAAATTAAGAATATCGTGACTTAATAAAAGAGGAGATTGATATAAAGATCAATCTGGAATTTCAAAAGATCATTCTAAATAATCAAATAATCATTCTAGTTTATCATGAAACAATTGGTTTTATAAAAAGATCATTTTGGTTACTTTATTTTAAGGACATAATTAAAAAAAATCATTCTCCATAGTCCAAATCTCAAGATAAAAGAATATCAAAATTATTTAAAACTATAATCAAGTTCAGAACTAAAGTTGAAATCTCAAAGAACCAAAACAACCTCCATATCAATCTCTATAATGATGAGTTGTGAAGCAATGACATCAAAGACAAAAGGACATTGTTGTTGCGATTTTTCAGAAAATTCAGCATGCTTTTGAGACAAAAGACTGACACTAAACAACCACTGAATCACTCATCCACGTTTTTCATATAACACAAAACCAAAAATGTTCTGGTTTCGAAGAAGAACGTTCTGGATTGAATAGCACACATGCATATTAGATCTCACTTTGATCATAAGTTTTCCTCAATATTACAACGACTATAATGAGTCTTTTCTAACCTTATCCATGTCTATCAAAGGAACATCAAGTTGAAGACAGTAACAAGAGTTTTTAGTGCAATCATTCCAATATTTAAACAATCATACTCAAGTAACAAAACTCTTCACTCAAGCAAAACTCCAAATTTCTCTTATTGTATTTAAGGATCTCTTTATTGAGTTACTGCTGATAATTAATCTCAAACAAGTATTGAGTAGATTTTGATCCTAAAATATTTTAATATACACATAATTTGAAACCCAAGTCTATCTCTTAAGATAGTTTGAGTATGATGTAAAAATATTTTTAGTAATTAAAAAGTAACTTGTAAAAATCCTTTATGAAATGAAAGGTAACTATAAAAATTATTTCATGATTGAAAGGTGAATTATGTAATTGATCAAGAAATATAGTGTGAAAGCAAGAACGGTTTTGTGAATTCTGGATTTTTACTTGTGACCAATATTGATTTTGAGTTAATTTAAAATTAAAACCAGGAATTAACATTTCGAAAAGGGATCACAATTCAAATCTCCCTTCATTGTGATTGATATTGCTACTTCAATAGATACTTAATCAACTCAATGGATTAGATAAGACAACTTATCTATTTTAAGACTTGAGTCGAACATTGATTAACTTACAAGGCTAATCTTTATATGTGTGTTTTCATATGACAATTCACACTCCTTATCTCACATCCATTGTAAGAGATCATTTTACCCTTTTTATCATCGGATATAGTGTGATTACGGTTACGTAGTGACCCATCCACTTATCACATAATAAAACTCGACGACGACCCTAACAAACCTTTCACCTTATTACCTTAAAAAGGCTCACTATAAAAGTATCACCGCCTCGAGTGAAATGTACACTCATTCTATTTTGAATAATATCTCATTCACTTTATATAAATACTAGTTTGTTGAGCGTCAGAAGATTTGCAAGTACAACACCATCTATGAGGAGCTCACAATCGTCTTCAATCAAAAATCATTCACTTCAATCATGATTGTGACTTTTATTAGTTCATTTTATCCTCAAAAATTTGGTTCATAAAATTACTAAAATAATGTATATACTTAGGAATGTATTTTGAAATTTAAATACAAACAGAGACTATAATAACGCAGTCTCGTATATTTAAAGATAAAAATAAATCGAACAACAAAATTATCAACAAAAAAAAAATATGCTTTCTGACAACATAAAAATGTATTTTTTTTCGGAAAAAAAAAACACTTTTAAAGCGACTCTAACCTTTAAGACAAAAACCTGGAAAAAAAATATTATAATAAATTTATTCTAGTAAGCTGGCCCAAATCAAGCTGGGTTGGTCCAAAGTAATAGTATAGAATTTCTTACACCTACTCATTACTTAGACCCATGTTCCTTTTATAAGTTCATTTTAGGCACTTTTAAAAGTTGAATAAATAGCTGTTTTGATTTTTGCAGTAAAGATTTTTTTTATTTTAGTCTTTCTAAAAAAATTATATCATTTTTTTATAATTTAAGAATTATTCAAATTTCAGTCTTATATAATCTTCTTATTTAAAATAAGTAATATTCTAATATAAAACCACGTAACAATATTGATATAATTTGCTGCATGAAATTTTAGTGTGGTATGATACTAAATCGTGACACTATAAATGACATAACAACATTCAATGAGTAGATGCCACATAATATTGATAACGAAATTTAAACAAACAATTTATGGGACAAAAAGAATAAAATATAAAAATTACAAAGAAAGAAAAGTAAAAGAAAAAATATTTATATAATTTGCCACGTGAGATTTTAGTGTCATCTAACATTGAATCACCACACCATTAATGTCAGATCAACATTCAATAAGAGGCTTCCACATAGTATTGATAACAAAACCAAAACAAATATATATTTATGGAGACTAAAAGAATAAAATATATAAATCACAAAGAAGAACAGTGAATATATATATATATATATATATATATATATATATATATTCTTTTTTTTGCATAGTTTGCCCACAAGACTTTAGAGTCGTATGACATTAGTCGCCGCACAATCAGTTTCATACCAAATTCAATGGATGCCATACAGTATTGATAGCAAAACCAAAACAACATATTTAAGGTGATAAAAAAATAAATATAGAAAAATTACAGAGAAAAATGATAAAAAAAAAACTCTTTATTTTGAATTTAACTACAGTATATTATATCATTTATAATCAATTTTAAAATATTAAAATTTGTGGTTTTTTTTTACACTAAAACTCAGTTCAATGAAGATGTATTATTGATATAAAATAGCAACTAAAATCTAATCAAAATCTTTAAAAAAATTCAATAAAAGTTCATTATATTATTATTAATTATCATGTAAGTCTATTTTATAACTCTAATTTAAAAATTATTTTTATATTATTAGACAATTACAACTATTGTATGATTAAAAATATTAAATTTTTATTATAATTATTTTCAAAATCATACATATCAATGATTATTGTTTGTCCTTAGTTGTGACAGATTTAGAAATTTCTTTTGATGGAAGCTAGAAAATAGTTAGATTTAGAAATTTCTTTTGATGGAAGCTAGAAAATAGTTATATATTTTGAGTGAAGAAAAATATCACGAATTTTTACAAAATACATTGTTATAATAACAAAACAAACTCAAATATATAAAAACTTCTACATAATGCAATTGTCATGTACTAATGTTCAAAATTTAAAATATTTATGATATTTTCATTGTTAATACTATAAAATATGTCATATATATATATATATATATATATATATATATATATATATATATATATATAAACAATCATTCATTTTTCATTCGATTACACATTTAATTCTTCACAAAATTCTATCAAAATGAAAAGTTAGTAGATTTAATGAGTGAAAAAATTACAAAGTGAAAAGGTGAACTTTGATGAGTGTATAAGTGGATAGTTTTCGAAAAAAATTATTTTTTCTAAAAGTTTCGATATGTAATATAATTTTATTTCAATATAATTATTATTCTTATTTTTTTGAAATATAGTATTTATAATATAAGTATTAATTAAGTTTGTTGTATTTTTTTAAATTAGATAGGAGTAGAGTTTATGGTGAAGTTCTTGTTATACTTGTTGGGAATCTAATTATGAGTGATTAGTCCCACATTGATTAGGAATGGAGGTTGTATTAGATATATAAGGAGAATGACCCATACACCTAATGTCTTAAGGTTTTGGGTTGTGATGTGGTGTCTAAGTCTCTTATATTGGAGGTGGAATATACATGCAAGAGATGACAAATAAAAACTTTCAATAATTATAAAAACTAACCTCACTAAAAATAACCTCAAATTATTGAAATTATATTTGATGTTAATATAAAACATATCTAATTTCCATAAAATTTATCCTTAAATTTATGTATTTATTTATGTTTATTCTCATCCACTCTTACAAATCATGATTTTTTTTATTATAAAAAGACAAATATTTCACGTAAGAAAATTTAATTATTTCAATTGAACAAATAAGTAATTTAAATAACATTAAAAGTTATGAAACTAAATTAATTATAACATTTAAATTATTTACTAAACTAAAATTAATAAAAATTAATAATTGATTAACTAGATATCGTGAATATGTAACAAATTGGGCCTTAATGTTTCTCTAAACCTGAATTGATATTCCTCCAATTAAGTAACACTGTTTTCCAAACATGTAGTTTGTATAGGACAATAATATATGTGTCATTGAAAAGATGATGTTACTCACTTCTCATAACCAACTTGTCTATAAACTACATCGCCAGCATAACCTCCCAAGTTCCACATAGAAGACACGTGTCACTCTACACTCTCTTAAACCACCCCTTATAAACTCATCACCCCAAATTGTAATAACATCAAACACAAAACAGTTAACATTATCACTATGGCAAAAAACATAACCACCCTTTTGCTCTTGCTTCTTGTTGGAGTAACCATAACGTTGGGTGAAGATGAAGAAAGGGAAAAAGGTTCATCATCATCATCAAACAAATTGTTCTTGATGCAAAACTCCAAGAGTGTGGCTAAAACTGATGCAGGGGAAATGCGGTTATTTCAAAACAAAGATACTGAGTTTTTGGATAGGAACATGCACATTGGTTTAATTAATATGGAACCAAGGTCCTTGTTCATTCCTCAATATTTGGACTCCAATTTTATTATATTCGTCCGTAGAGGTATTACTATGCTTTTCCTCTCCCTTTATATAGATTATATTCCTCACTTTTCTATTTTTTTCATAGTGAACTTTATATTATAATGAATGAAAGAAAATATTAATTTATTAGTCTAATCTGCATAAAGCCATGATAATATAAGGAGTAACACTCATATTTGTTTTTACTATGAAATTAAGAAAAAAAATTGCATGAACTAGAAACATGTAAACGTTAAAGCATGGACAAAAATTAATTATATGGTGTATATTCAAATTGTTTTTAGTATTTGACTAGAGACTTTGTTATGGAAGATGTGTGGCTATTTTAACCAAGTAGGTGCAATGATTATTTGAAAGAAAGAAAGAAAAAGAAAAAGAAATAGATTGATAGTGCATGAAAATTGAAGTGATTAGAGAAATTGAGAATGAAAATTTCAACTTGGATGCAGGGGATGCAAAGTTGGGATTCATATATGGTGATGAACTAGAAGAGAGACGATTGAAGACAGGGGACATATATGTAATTCCAGCAGGTTCTGTATTCTATTTGGTTAATATAGGTGAAGGTCAGAGACTTCATCTCATTTGCAGTATTGATCCTTCTACAAGTTTAGGAGATACTTTTCAGGTACATGTATCAATAATTTATTATATTTCACTCACTTCATCATTATGATATGATGATGAAAATATGTTATCTCATAACAAAGTTGTTATGACATTCTTCAATTTTATGCAGCCTTTCTATATTGGTGGGGGAGATAATTCACAATCAGTGCTTGCTGGATTTGAGCCTGTTATTCTTGAAACTGCATTTAATGTAAGCTTATGCCTAATATTACAAATTATGTCGTCAACCTATAATTATAATTTTATTTTCTTAAAGGAGTTGTAATCAACTCCTAATGAAGTAGTAACTAACTCATTAACCAATCAATATTTATCATATTCTTTTTATTAATTTTCATTCATAGGAATCAAGAGCAAAGCTAGAGAGAATCTTCAGCAAGAAACTAGATGGACCAATTGTGTACATTGATGATTCTCATGCACCTAGTCTTTGGACCAAATTCCTTCAACTAAAGAAGGAAGAAAAAGTACAAAAACTTAACAAAATGGTACAAGGCCAAGAAGAAAACAATGAAGAGAAGAAGCAAACAAGTTGGTCATGGAGGAAGCTATTTCAAAGTGTATTAGGAAAAGAGAATAAAAAGATAGAGAACAAAGACAGAGCTGATTCCCCTGACTCATATAACCTCTATGACAGAAAACATGACTTCAAAAATGGTTATGGTTGGAGCAGTGCATTGGATGGAGATGATTATTCTCCTCTCAAAATACCTGACATTGGTGTTTTTCATGTGAATCTCACTGCGGTATGCAAATGCAACCAAACAAACAAGCCCTTACATATTTAATTTTTCTTGTTGTTATGATGTTTGATGCATTTTGTATTGTAGGGATCCATGATGGTACCTCATGTGAATCCAAGGGCAACAGAATATGGAATAGTATTAAGAGGCAGTGGAAGAATTCAGATACTATTTCCAAATGGAAGCAATGCAATGGACACAGAAATAAAAGTAGGTGACATATTCTATGTACCAAGATACTTTCCATTCTGTCAAATAGCATCAAGGAATGGAGCCTTAGAGTTCTTTGGGTTCACAACCTCATCAAAAAAGAGCAATCCACAGTTTCTAGCAGGTGCTGCATCACTTCTAAAGACCATAATGGGACCTGAA
Organism: Cicer judaicum; assembly: GCA_037974835.1. Taxonomy (NCBI): domain Eukaryota; kingdom Viridiplantae; phylum Streptophyta; class Magnoliopsida; order Fabales; family Fabaceae; genus Cicer; species Cicer judaicum. Next base: position 18,787,483 of record JBBPBS010001017.1, read on the forward strand.
CTTGCAGCTGGATTTGGAGTGAGAGAAGACATTATGAGAGATGTTGTTTCTGCTCAACATGATGCTGTCATAGTTTCTTCAACATGGGGTGCACCTGGAACTGGAGGGGTAAGAGAGGAAGATGCTTATGTTCAATCAAAGGGTATTATAGGGATTTTCGATGATATTCTTATGGATGATTTTGAATAGGATCATTAATTGTGGTGAACACTTGTTTGGTTGTGTTTATAGTTGGTAACTTTTATTTTTCTCTATTTGTTTCATACGTGCTTTGTGTCATTTAGTTGTGAACAAAATGTAATTTCCTTCCTCATGGAATTGTGTTGTTATATATAATTTAAAAATGTGTCCGTAGATAAAAGATATTTACAAATTGATATAACATAGCGTCGTTTAGTACTAACTAATTTCAGTTAACATAATCATATAGTTGTGGTCATTGAAGAATTAAATGATCTTGATTAGATGTTAGATGAAGGGGGAGGATTTGTAAGACTCTCTTGAAGCTCATGAATTAAGAGTAAACGAAAGGTGTGCAGCAACCTCAACATCTCAAGTGCAAGCCTAAGTTAGTAAGAAGATCAACCAATGTGATGTAAAGCACAAGAAAAGCAATAGGAAATTCAAGTGGTACAAGAAATATGATTTTGATGAAGAGACTGATGATTCTGATGAAGGGGCTAGAAGTTTAAGAAATCATAATATAAGTGATAACAACAACAAGAATTCGAATGGTAAAAAGAAATTCAACAAGAAAGAAATTCAATGTTACAATTGTTAAAAATGGGGTATTTTGTAAATGAATGTATATCCAAGAAAGTCCAAAGAGAGGATGATGAAGCTCAAATGGCAGTTGAAGATTCAGATTCAGATGATGTGTTGTTGATGGTCACTACAAACGAAGATTGCTTTCCGTTTTCAGACACAATCTTGTTGATGGCAACTAGAAACCAAGAACGTTCTAAAAAAATGTTAAAAACGACTCTTCGTCTCAGTTTTGGTTTCTCGATACTGGTTGCTCTAATCATATGATTGGATATAAGGAGTGGTTTGTGAGTCTTGATGAAAGAATAAAAAGGGAAATCAGATATGCAAATAGTAGCAAAGTAATTGTAGAAGGAGTAGGAAAAATGATGATTCAAATGAGAGATGGAAAACAATCTTTCATATGTGATGTGTTATATGTGTCAAGAATGAAGAACAATTTGTTAAGTTTTGGACAGCTGCTTGAAAAGAGATATTCAATGAAGATGGAGCATGGGGAAATAAAGATGTTTGATAGTGCAAATAGGCTTGTATTGAAGGCACAATTGTCCAAAAATATAACCTTCAAAACAACACTGTCAACCAGATCTTCAAGAATGATGGAGGTTAAAGGATTGAGTGAGATTTTGAATTCAAGGGAACGTGATATTGGTACCCTAGGTTTTCAATCTCGTATGGCTTGTAGGACTACAACTCAAAGGAAAACAGTCAACTGTGGAACAAGAGTAAGAGTTGTTGTAGGAGATGTTGAGCCAAGGAACAAAGATGCTAGTGTTCCAATCACTCTTGTTGTTGTGCCAAGTAGCAAGAGAAGGGTCCTGCAATTTCTACTTATAGAAAGAAGGAAGTGATTGGGCTGGATGACGATAGTGATGATGGTAAGAGTGAGGTCCAAGGGAAGCCAGTGGATATGGCTAAAACTCATGTTGTAGCTTCTAGTAGTAGGGCAAGAGTTGTTGGTCGTTCGGTTTGCAACAAGACTGATTTACGTAGTTGGATGGATTGTCGAAAAAGGACATGAAGTTGGTGACGGAGATGAAATCTGAAGCATTGAAGACTACAATTGGTCAAGGCGGCAAAGGGACGTAAGTTGATGTGTTGTTGACCATGAGTGCCTTGACTGAAGAATGTGTGATTGCAGTGAAAAATGCAGCTTGTGAGAGATTGTTGAATCAAGGATGGAGATAAAGATGAAATCTAAGAAAATCAATGACTTATTGAACAGATAAGCAAAGCGCGTGAAACTGTGCTATCAGTGTGGTGAAGTAGGACATTTTGCTCAAGAATGCGCAAGACATCTAAGTGTTCATGGAAGGAGCAAACAAATAGAAATAAGGTTTTACTTCTTAAGAGATCAAGTGATGAAAGGAATGATGAAACTAGAGCATTGCAATATCATTGATCAAAAGGCAAACATCCTAACTAAAAGCTCGAAGAGGATGAAGTTCAAATAGATAAAGAACAATCTTATATGAATGTCAATTGAATCACTTTGAATTAGGGAACATGTTAGATATAATTAAAGTGATTTGTAATTATTTAAAAATAATTAGAAAATAATTAGAAGTTAGTTAAGTTTGTTTTTACGGTTAGTACTCAAAACTACTATAAAGTTTGTAATATGGATAACATTCTTTAGATTGTTAACCGATGTATGTTTTCTGAATATTATGTATTTTTTTTTTTTTTTTTCAATTTCAATTTCTCTTAATTTTTATAATCTATTTCAATAGTTTGAACTTTAAACTGCGTATATTATTTTTTATTGATTTACTTATAAGAATGAAAGGAGTACGTAGTAAGTAATATATAAATGCTATAAGTCATTTAATACTAGTATTGTATATTTATATTTAGTAGTTGTATATCATATGGTTGTTGGACCAAAGAAGTGTCATTATGGTCGAGAAAAAGAGCTAGGAAGCCAATTCAGAAAATGGGGCCATCATTGGTATGGTTCAAACCTTGTAGGGCAGGTTTAAAGAAGGAGAATGAATTTATGAGGGAAAATAGTGCACATGTTATTTCCAGTATCTTTGTTGTCTATTTATGATGGTGCTGGAAAGAACTAGTAGGATAAATTATTCCAATTGAATACTATATATGTAGCAGCCAAACACTTATATGCCTATCTGTCTATACGTTGGTTTTACATTTGGAGGAGACAAAATAGATTTTAAACATGTAAAATTGATTTTAATATTTTTAGATGTTTTTGATAAAAATATTTTATTTTAGAAATAATTTTTTAGATGTTTTTGATAAAAATAGGCCAATAACCGTATAAAAAAAAATAAATAAACAAGAAAAAATGAAATTAATAAAGAATATTTTTTATATAAGGTTAGTTTAGTGGTTAGATTGAAGAGTGAGAGAGTGAAATAATAAGAAGGATGTATATTTTATCTTCGTCCTCTATAAGATATTAATAATATTAATTACTAACGTAAATATTAAAAACAAAAATTATCAATTAGAATGCCAACAGTCAGAAAAAGACCTGGGACATCCATGGAGTTATATATTAATGAATAGATTTAGTAAGGATGGACATATAAATTTTGGGGAGTGGAATCAATATATATAAAAATTTGCAACATTTAATATATAATTTATTTTTTAAAGTATAACAATACATTATAATTGTTATATGTTATATGTTGTTTTTCATTTTGAAAAGAAAAAAAATTCTCATTTTTTTATAAGTTGAATTGCTAAAAGTTAATATATTTAATTTATAAAAAAAATCATCAAAAGGTATATTTCTTTGTATATGTAATTAAATAATCATTAAACAATTTATCTTTCAACACATTTGATTTTTCAAAATTAAAATTACTCAATAATATTTAGTAGAGACAAAAGTTAACTTTTTAATGTAACAAAATAAAATTAGTCAGCCATTAATACCAAAATATATATTTTAGTGGGGCAAGTGTCCCCGATTTGATTCACTTAAATGGGTTAGTGGATGCTGGCTACTTCCTTATTTTACAAAAAAGAGTACTTACATCTTCAATTGTGTCTTAGAAAGAGAAGATTGAGATTGAATACTTGATAACCTTACTAAAAACATTCTAAATGTGTGTTTTTTTTAGTAGTTAACAATCAAATTTTTTTATCATTCATACTAACGTAATTCTAAATTAACGTTTCTTCTTTTTTGTATATTTTGTTTTATCAAAAGTCATGTGAAATAGTTTCTTTTCTTATATTCCATAATATTTTTAATTTATTTTCTTTAGAACTATTTTTGTCACATGATTTTTTTTCTTTACCTTATTATTTTCATTTTATGTTATCTTAGATGATACCATTAAACAATCATGCCGCATAAATGAAATATATTATTAAAAAACAAATAATAGCGCAGTAGATTGATGCTAACATAAATAAATATTCTTTAATTACTATTGCATCCATGTTAGTAACTTGGTCATAACTACTTGAAGAATCCAAAGATAATTTGTAATGTAATATTTTCAGATAATCAGACAAAAGTCCCTAAGAGAACAAGTAAAGGAAAACAACTTCATTATTTGGTACTTTAGTGAGTTATCAACTTTTTAAAGTAAGATTGACATTTATATTAAATTATAGTTATTAATCTAAATTAAAAAAAAAATTATAACAGTGTTACATTTATTAATAAATATTTAAACATAATATTTTCAAGTTTACTTATTTAGAAAGATAATCAACTTATCTTTTCATCATATTATTTGTTTTTTATTAAAAATAATTAATATCATTAATTTAGAAATAAAATAATCTATACTTTATAAGATAAATTTTATTGTCACTTTAATTATAGTAAACATAATTTTATAAAATAAAAATTCATAATTCTCTTCATTTCATAATTAAACTACTGATTTACTAATATTCATTCAATAAAAAGAAATAAAAATAATATATATTTTTCAAAATTTAATTTATTTTAAAAAGCATCAATCAAATTACTATATTAATTTCAAATAATTTATAATCATTAATTATAGTAGGTTGAATTGGTTGAAGGTGCCATTTCCTAATATTGAGTAGTAAAAATGTAAATGTAAAAGTAAAAAAAAAAAAAGGTATAGATTTAACACATTATCACGCTATATGCATTAAATGGTTGAGTGGATAGGACAAGAGAAAAACAGTACCTAGTCTCTATTTCCTCCTTTATTTTTCTTCTTTGTCTCATTAATTTATTTTACTCAAAAAAACAAAGCAAAATGCAGTCCATGTTAAACCTGCGTGCAACCCATGGTGTTCCTCTCTGTCTCTCCGGAATCACCAACCCTCTTGCTCTTTCCAAAGAGTAATTACTATTTTGCACCCCCCTCCCTCCCTCTTTTTGATCTATGATTTATTTATTTATTTATTTTATTATTTTATTTTATTTTATTCTCTAATCTTATACTAGTATGTTTTAATTTGGCGGTGTAGGATGGCAGATCATGACCGTAGAAGAAAGGCCATGAGAAAGCAAAGATCACTACATGCAAATCAACAAAAGAGTACACAAAGAAACATTAATAATGATTTTGTGGAGATCAAATATGGTGATCAAGATCTGGATCAAATCTTGCATCAATTGTTCCATTCTCATGATGACCTCACAGGTTGTTTAACTGCAAAAGCTGCTTAATTAATTTTCTGTAGATTTTAATTTTTATTTTTATTATTGTTATTACTATGTTGTAACATGTAAAAACATCTCTTAAATTAATTTAATCATGTAAAATGGACCCATTTATAATTTCTGTGCAACATTATTTTTATAATTATTAATTCATGTTTCTATGAAAACTTATCCTGTTGGTAGTTCCGTCAGATATACAAATTGCACATCTCAAAAAATATATTAATTAATTTGTTTGTATGATTCATTCTTATTGAATATTGGGAAAGCTGAAAAGCAATAAGAGAAACGAAAAAGTATACCGAGAATTACTATATCAACTGTGAATGATTGAGAATAAAAAAAGAAAACTGTTTATGTTTCAATTACTTGGCATTAGTTTGGTCAATATCGATAATGAGGAATGAAGTTAATTTTTTCGTTATATTGTTTTTAGGTTCTTTTTTCTGGATGAGGTTGTTGTGTTTGTAAAGATTTTATATTCAAGAATATCATTTTTTACTATAATTATTTTAGTATTGTAGAAAAGTATTAATAATTAACATCCATGGAGGAAATCTTGAAAGAAAAACATTATTATTTTGGTACAATTTACAAAATTATAATTTATTGTATTTAACTATTTAGTAGCAACAATGTTTAAGAATGCATCACATCAGTATTTTTATATTAGTTATTAAGTACCACTTAGACATACATAAATTCATAATATATGTCAATAAATGAGTATTGAAATGTTATAAAAAAGCTTCTCATAAAAAGTTACTTAGTTATTTAAAAGTTAAATTAAAGATCCACAAAAAATAAAAATAAAAATAACCATAATTATTTAAGAAAATTGTATTTGATGATGTTTTAAAAAATCAATTTCATCTATAATTGACTTTATACATCTAAACAGACTAACAATGTCTTTTTTTTTTAATGTAAACTAACGTATTTGTATGAATTCTCTCTAATATTGTGTTTTATACATCTAAACATACTAAAATATGTCTTTTTTAATATACATATACTAACCTATTTGCACGAATTCTCTCTAATATTGTGTTAGATGAAAGTGACAGAACAAGATAAATAGATTATAGGTTTACCAATTAAGTGATGACATTTTTACTTGTTTTATTTTTTTACTTGTTTTTTTTTTTACTAATTTTTGAAAAATATATTTGTTTGGAGTAGCTTAATACTATGATGCATAGATACGAATGCAAGATATAATCTTTTATTATATAATTTAACTAAGAGATTAAAAGTGTTCAATTTATAATACAAAATCAAATTTAAAAATATTAAATTTAAAAAGTTACAAATTATATTGATTACATTAATAAATAAACTAAGAAACACAAATAATATTACATAAATGTATAAAAAGAAAAGTTATCAATTTCATTCATAATAAATTCATAAAGAAAAATAAAGTAAGCGCGAATACGATACAAATATTGGTACTTAAAAATTCATATATTTTAAGAATATTTATATGTTTTATAGGCTAAATATATATTATTACAGTAGTTAAATATAAATCTTAAAAATTTATTTTTTTGGATAGGCAAGGTCATCCATCAATCCACAAGGCCTCACCGACGCTAAAGCTTTAACACTTGGCAATGGTTTTTTTTACCATATAAAAAAGCAGAAGTAAAAATGAAATTAATGAACGTATGTTTAGACTTGACGACAAAACACATTTTTGGTAAAATAGTAAAATATAATTGAATGTCTAGTTTATAATTTTTAGGTCTTAACTCTATGATTTCTAAAAAAAATAATTTTTAATAATTTAAAGTTCGATCAAATAAAATATGATAAAGAAACTACTTATAATTTTATTTATATATACTGTCAATATAAATAGTTGTTATATTATTAATCAAACACAATGATTGAATTATTAGATATATTTTCTTTTTATCAAATATCTTTAAAGTCACGTTTATAAATCGTTGTGATCTATCTATGTAAAATTTACACGTCAATTAAACTCACTAATTTATCATAAATTTGACAAGTATAAACCCAAAATGGTCTCGGTCTCTGATATTTTAGTTTTGCATCAATTCAGTCCCTGATTTATAGACATTCTATAGTGGTCTGTTTATAATATTATACGCTGTCAATCAAATTAATCCCTCTATAAGTTAGTATATCGCTTAACATAGCTAATATGTGACGTTAAATGTCTCATTAGCACACATTTAGTCGTCACATCAGAGATATGTTAAACGCATGTGAGGGATCTTTTGCACCATGTTAAATAAATATTTCATACAAAGATAGTCACTCATTCAGTCCTGTTAAAAGATTAGAAAGCAAAGAAAAAGACAAACTTGAGAGTAGGGACATATCGAGAAATCAATTAAATGTATTTGGTATCAGATATTAGCCTCAGATATTAGCCGCGCCTTCAATATAAAGTGTCACAAATAAATAGCAATATAATATTAATGTATGTTCAAGAATATAATATGGTCATATGGATATAACAATAGTTTGTATCAAAAAATTGGGAGGTGGAGTTAAAATGCACATGCTACATGCTTAACAACACCCTTGGATCCGTCCAGGCTTGGGAGGAAGACAGGGACTAGCTGGTTGTCCTTGGTTTGCCTGAGGTTCATTAAAATGCACAAGAATTTCCGTGCTCCGCAATGGGGCTAATAGTTATGTTGTTTACCTGAAACTATTTTATGTAATGTAAAATCCTCAAGGAATATTCATATAAATAAAATCTAAAAAAACCATTCTAATTGCTTTGAGAAATTAGCTGAAAAAGAAGTCAAGCCTTGTCTCTTGAGTCACGACTCTTGCAATGCTGCACCCATCCTTCACACAAACTCCAAAACCCAGTTCTAAAATGTTTGGTACTGCTCATTTTGTTCAATATCTGCATATATCTATACTCAGATCTATGCATTGCAAAGTTGTCTTTCATTTGTCACAGTCCTGCATCTTTATCTAAATATTTCCTCTAATTTTTCCAATCTGCTCATTTTACTTTTATGAAACATAATTTGAATTCGATTGCAAGTTCTCTTCCATGGCGTACATAAAGTGAGCTAAAAAGTTCAGCAAGTCTAGAGGCACCATCCTCAACAAATGAACTATCACCAGTTGTACATTGTAGACACCATCCTTCATTGCAAGAAGGGAAAGGTTAGACTTCTTTTCCTGATGTGTCACAACTGAGAACACAAATTAAGAACCATCCTGCAGCTTCCATCAAAAGCTCATTGCAAGGCCACTTTCCATTCTGGCCAAGAACAACTTTAGGAGGATCTGATGTCAAGCCATAATGAATCTGATCATCCAGGTCCATTACTATGAGCTCACTCACACCTATGCTCAGGTTTAGAAGCAAAATATCTTTGAAGTTGAAAGAATGGATCCATACTAGATCCCAAGTTTCAACCTTGAAGCCAACTATATTCCTCAGAAGGGCCCTTGGAATCTGTATGCCTTTTGAGGGGAGATGGATAAATTGAATGTCATGCTCTGGACAGCCACAGGTACTTTCCGAAATTAGCCTCGAAATTATAGGATCTGACAATTCTGCATCTTAAGAGTTATCAGGAGTACCTGCCAAGTTGATCCAGGAATTCAATGAGGATTTTCAGATGAGACTAAAGCTGGGCCTGAAATATATATATATATATATATATAATTGTCATTTATCGCAGATTCTATGTATCTAACTTAAAGCAATTAGCGATGAAAGGAAAACAAAATTCTCTAATGATATATTTTACAACTATATGATAGTGTAATTAATGTATATTGAATTTGAAACTTGAAAATACTCTAAATCAGGTTATAAATTGTGTTAGTCACACAAAGCCATTGTTCGGGATGTGCATTTGCTATCGAAACGACATTATGAAACATACACAACATGCAAAATTTTAAATGTAAATCTTGGCCTAGAGACTACAGCAAAAACTAATTATAATAATGAAAAATTTGAAGATTGCAGTACCTGAATCGATTCTCCTAGCTGAATTCCCATAATCATCTTCAAGTACATAAAGAAGCTTCCTGTAAGTATGCCCATCTACAAGGTCCTGTTCTTGCATCTCCTGTAGAAAAATCATGGCATCCTCAACTCTTCCTCGTCTACATATCTCATCCAGTACAGTCCTATATGTAATAAAATCAACCGATCTTTGCTTTCGAATCATCTCCCATAGATAATCAACTGCTGCCTCAACCTCTCCACCAAGTGCCAAAGAATTGACAAGTGAATTATAAGATTTACTATTTGGGGTGAAACCTTTGGTCTTCATTTCATGATATAATTCTTTGGCATTCTCTGTTCTTCCTTGGGCACATAGCCCATGGATCAAGTAATCATAGGTTAAAGAATTGGGTTTGCAATCATAAACCACACCCATCTGATGAAAAATCCTCAATGCATCATTCACATGAAGAGAAAGCACATAACCTTTTATCATAGAATTTAATGAAAAAATATCAGGTTCTATCCCATCATCGTTGACCATTTGCCTGAACAAACAACTCAAAGTTTCCATATACACAAGGTTAATATAAGAGTTGCATCCTCGACTCAAAAGTGCGGCAAAAAGAATATTATAGGTTCTAATAGAAGGCCTATAACTAAAATTTGGATTTCTATTACTCTTCATGTGCTTAAATATATGGACAGCTCTAGTCAACTTCCGCGCCTCAGTGAAATAATAAATGATCATGTTGAATAACGCCTCTGAACCAATAGACGGAACCGCAAGCAATTGGTTCACAATGTCATCCATTTCTTGGTACATTTTTGCATCACCAAGCTTCTTTATGGTGACATGAAACGTAGACACATCATGACGAAACCTCGGCTGCTGAGATGCCCAGTGAAAAAGTTCTAAACAAACTAACGAGTCACGTTGAATAGCAATAACATTGCATAGTTCTTCAGGAGTGAACCTTGGGAGAAGTTGGGACTGTGCAAACTGAAACTGTGCTTGGTCTAGAGTAGGCATGCTGGATTTTAAAAACCTCTTTCGGGCCCTTCTTCTATAAGATCTTGAAGGAGCCTTGGTTGAATAATAACGAGAATTAAAGCAAATAAGTGGAATCAAAAGATGAACATTTTTTGGTCTTAACCTTCCTGTGCTAAAGGGAAATGGGCTCAAAAAATCAAGAGTTCGACGTCTGACCAATGATTGTTCCAGCCAGGATTCAAACTCGGGTTTCGTCCTTAACTTAATAGGAAAATGAGTATAACTAGCTGTGGTTTGGAATAAAAACGAATCTACTTTCTGAGGATGGTGGAAGAACTGCATCTTGTGTGAAATTTTCTCAATGGGATCATCGAGAACAAATAGGTCAGGAAATTTCTGCAAATAAGTGGCTATGGAGCATAGATTTTCATTTGAGCTATTCCTTCTGAAGTAGCTACAATATTTCAAGCAATTTCTACCAAAAGATAACATTTTTGTTTTGTATAAGCTTTCAAACTAAGTGGTTCTTCTTCTTCCTGAGTCACGATTAACAATCTATGTAAAATTAATATGAATCGAATCAAAATTTCAAAATTCAAGGTGGAAAAATAAATAAGAAGTGACGAGTACAATAAGATTGGCAACTAACCTTGAAGCTATTAATCGAGAACGGTGAGGAAAGCGAGAAACCCGCCGTCGACAAGATTCCTGCCACACCGAAGAGAATTGAAGTAGAATTGAGATTCAAAAAGCAATTGCAGAGACAAAAGAATAATTTGTTCATACATATGCACTGTGTGATGACAAAACAGAAGACACCATCTGCCTCTCTGCAAATTATAACCATTCTCTGCTGGAGGGTAAGCTAAGCTCATAAAAATTAAAAATAGGTCTCTCAAATTAGGTCTTTGCAAACTAGGTCTCTTATAAAAATTTAAAATTGACAATTAGGGTCCCTACAACAACAAAATTCCCTAAATAATATTTTTCTTCGATGAATCACCCATTTTTTTCAACCAATGCTTCTAAATAAGTTGTACACCATTCACTTGATTAAAGAATGAATACTATTTGACAATCATAGTAACTGATCTTAAAATGAATTTATTTACTCATTAAACCTAACCACAACATTCAAATATATATTGTTGCTAGCCACACCCCTGTTTTTTCCCGTTACGCCCAAATAGGCTACTTACGTGAACAGAGTTCACGTAAAATTAAGTTTAAGTTCATAGTAAATTAAGTTTACGTATGATATGTGAATTGAGTTCATGTAGTCTATTTATGAATAACTAGAAGAAAAAGGGGTGTCACCAACAAAAGTGTCAAATATATGAATCAATATTTCATTTGAGAGAACAAACAAAATATTGTGTATGATTAAATCAATTCAAATAACTTAAAAAACAATACCAATTTAGTTTTATAACAGTTATGTATGGTTAGTTAACAACTTAATCCATGGAAAAAGTTAGCAACTTATTGTAAAACTACACTTAAACAATAACTAAAAACTGAAGTAAGAAACTACGTTAGTAGAAGGGAACTAATGTAAAACAAATCATTTAGGACTAAGGGATAAGTTATATTAAATAATAATTTTTGTTGACGATTATTATTTGTCCTACATAGGGTTGGGCAAAGTTTGGTTCTGATCCAAAAGTGCATGTAAACCGAACTGGTTTTCAGCTCAACAAAACTAAACCAAACTGATTTTCAATTCAACCAAACCAAATTGGTTATAATTCACCCTGGACCAAACTAAACTGGTTCTTTAAACTAGTGAACCGGTTCAACAACCCAAACCTAACCGATTTTTAACTTAATTGTAGTTGTTCGAACTAAACTGTTACAATATGCATTTAATCAAACCGAACTGTTTCTGTATCAAATTGAACTAATCTTTTATCAAAATAAAGGAGAATTTCTAAATGTAACACTGAATGTGATTGAATATTCCCATCAAAGGCAATATCATAGACATTTCATAAACAAAATGCAATGTTATACAACATTCAATTCTTCTTCCCATATACAAAATTTCACAGGAAATTTCATAAACTCTATGGAACATTTCCATGTAACTAATAGTTCTAATCTACACACAAAAACAGGACATGTATATATTGAAATTTTAAATTGTTAGACTGAGGTTTATCATTCAGACAGACATCAACAAGTACAAGCAATATATCTAAGGTGTAGATAGTATCTATAAAACTCATGAGAATTGCAGACCTAAGACTTTCTTCATTTGTCATCTGATTAGGAACAACAACAACATCTTGAACCATAACTTCATTAAATCAATCGAAACCAAAAACAATAATAAACTGTTCAATTGAAACAATAAATTGAAAACTCAAACTTAACTCGAAGATCCAACAAGTTCCAAAATCACACCATCCAACATTTGACAAATCAACAAACATCACAACATACCCCTCATTCCAAATTATTACACGGTTTAATTAAGATAGTATTTGATCTACGTACTGCATATCACCAATATCAGTGCAAATAACATAAACAATATTATATAAAATCAATAAGGAGTACCAAAAGGGAACTAAATCAAGTAAAGCAAAACTACTAAGAAATTTGTCAAAACCAGATGGCTAACATAAAATATTCAGCTACGATATTATCCGCAGTCAACAACTCCACTCCAAAACAATAACCATAAGTCAAAGCCAAAATCCACCCTCTATAACTCAACACACCATGATAAACCCCTTTTAACTGGGGGGCAAAGAATCTAAGATGCAGCAATAACAAAAGAAAGAAAAACAGTTCAATTTTTAGTAAACAAACAAGCACAGCTAATGGAAGAAAAACCAAAAGAAAGAAAAATGTTTTTTCAGTTTCACTGTACCTAGCTCCTTCACGGTGATGGGGGGTGTCGAGGGTGTCGAGACCTTCCAAATGGTTCACAACACTGTATGCGATGGAGATGGCGAAGGGCGGCGATGCACTGTTAATCACAATGAAGCTTCCTTCACGACGGCGATGCTACCATCGTAGGGAGGCGGCCGGTGGCGACGGCGGTTGCAATGGCGTTGCTACGATTACGGTTCTCTCATTTTCAGTTCTTAATTTTAGGTCTTTTTTCTTTTTTTTTAAGCTTGATTTTGGTTAATCACGTAATGTTTTTGAAGTTGGAATACATAAAAGATAGAAATAAGTTATTATGTTATCTCTGTCACACGATATGAAAAATTAATTCAGAATTCAATCTAATTGAAATTTAGATTTTAGATATGAGTTGGGTTATAAATATAATTTACGCAATTATTTTTATATTATATAATTTAAAATATAAATTAAAATATAAATATAAAAATAATTTATAAAATATAATTTAAAATATAAATTTAATTAAATAAAAAAAATAATTAATATAATTTTATATTAAATTTAAAAATAAAATATTAATAATTAATTTAAAAAATATTTATGATTTTATATAAGGATAATTATTTTTATAATTTAATAAATTAATATTTGCAATTATAAAAATTAATTAAAATTTTAAAATAAATATAATTTATTTATAAAGTATTTTTGCCATTTAT
>JBBPBS010001017.1:18801704-18857656 GCA_037974835.1 Cicer judaicum
TTTATTTATATTCTAACAAATAAAATATAATATATTTATTTACATTTTAACAAATAAAATATAATGTATTTATTTACATTCTAACAAATAAAATATAATTATTTAGTTATTCATTATTTTGTTTTTAAAATTTAAATTGGTTATTTATTAGTGTAGATGTATAGTTTTAATATAAACCTATTTTATTAGTTATCTAATTTTTGTTAATTTATAATATTTAAAATATAATAAGTTGATTTAAAATAAATTAATATATAATTATTTATAATGGTAATTTTGTTATTTAAATATAATATATATTATATTATATTATAACGAGTGTGTATCAAATATATGATAAAATAAAATGTTATCATGTACGCATCAAACACATGATATAATAATGTTTATTTTGTCATTATCATATAATATCATATCTTTATCACTTTATATTTTAGGCTTAATTGTAGTTTCGGTCCTCCTATTTTAGCTGATCGCGAAAGTAATTTCCCCATTTTGTTTCTCCTCAATTTTGGTCCTTCAAGTAGAATTTTGCATTTATTGAAATAACACAATGCCTCAATATCTCATTTATAACAATTATACCTTAAATCTATTATCATGAATGGTGTAGTACGGCTTTAAAAAATGAAATTTTATGCCAAAATAGAATAACTACTTTCGCGATTCAGATAAAATAGAAGGAACAAAACTGGAACTAAATCTATATTTTATCATATATCTTTCTATCATGTGCATCAAACATCTCTTTAAACTATAAATTTTATTTTGAAAATGATGCATTCAATTCTTCAAATTCTTTATATTTTTAACATGAAACTTCACTTTTATTTATACTTTTTATTTCTTAAAAATTGTTTTAAAGGCAGTTGTTAGCGTTACTCTAAAATTAAATCAATTCAATTAATAAAAGAGTTTAATTTTTATGAAATTTATATAATCTGGACATTACAATTATTATTGAATATAATTTTAAAAATAATTATGATAAAAAAATAAATATCTCTAATAATTTGTAATTGATTAAATTCATAATAAAATTAATTTTAAAATATAATTTGGTTTTGAATTTTATCAACCTGTTTAGTTTTAAAAAAATAGTTCTTAATACACTTCAGTTTTTTTTTCTTGTCACACTCATATGCATGTTTGATATTCACTTCCGTCTTCAACATAAAATAAAGTTTAATTAATAAAAATTAATATTTTAATTTTAAATTTAATTAAATATATTTATTTTTGTTGATTCGATATTTCTTATATTTGATATCATAATAAATAGAAATAGATATTTGAGATTTTTAAGATATATTTAATAAAAAAAATTATATTCGTTGACTATCAAATTATCCCGACTATATTTTTTTTTCTATAGGAGTTAGTTCGATAATATGCTATGTAACTTATATGTTAGAATTAATTGTTAATAAATTTGCATGATATTTAAAATATTAATTAATAATCATAGGTTGTGTGCATCTCATATCGCATATGATTATGGTTGCATAACTTGTCTGATATGTATTTTATATGTTAATTTACATAATATCTGTATTAAAATGATGGTATAGTTAAGTATAAATATTACGTAATTTGATTAATTATGTGTTGGATGATAATATTGAAATTGTGTGACCATATGCATATTATGTTTAAACTGCGTGCGTGTTTGAATTGTGACTCTCAACCTAGATATTAATTTAGATATTATATGAAAAATTGAAATATCACGACGTGAGTTCAAATACTTGAAGTCCTTAAATTATAATATTTTATCTGTCTTTTTTATATTGATTGATTATAATTATTTTTTTATATTTTTATTATATTTATTAATGATAAATGTTTATTTTATGAATTTTTAAAAAATTTATCAATAAAAAATATGTGTTTCGTATATTTTTATGTTTTAATTATAAATATTTGTCTTGTATTTTTTTTATAGATGATAAATATATATCTCGTATTTTTTGTATACTTATCGATGACAAATATGTGTCATGTATTTTTTTATGTATCAATAACTTATATGCGTTGTAATATCCCAATTTCGTTTGGATAATTAAAAATAATTCAAAAATAAATAATAATATATTTAATAAATATTTTACAAATATTATTATACAATTTAAAAAATTATCATTTTATAAATTTGACTTAATTTTGAGTTCAGAGTCCACTTTTACACAAGTGTCTCATTACATTACACCAAAATAAAATAAATAAATAACAAAAAATATGCATTCTAGTGCATTCCTCACACTCTTTTGTGTCCCAATTTTTTTCCTTCCTTTTTACTAATAAGGCTATAATCTTTAATAATAATGCACACAAATAAAAAATTCAACCATCATTTTTCCTTTTCATCTCTGCACCATAATTTATGCGAAAACAACAATAAAAAATTATATCTTAATTTATCTCTTAAATACAAAGGTTAATCCTTTTAGCCTATAAATTGATAATAAAACATTCAAATAAGGTTTTATTTTCCAAAAAAGTAAATTAAAATATAGAAAATAGAGTTTTTCTTTGTTTTTGGAATCAACACGGAAAAAGAGAAGAAATATTGTAAAAAAACAGAAAAGATCATAAATTCAAAAATCCACCATTCTTCTTTATCAAATCCATTCATAATCACACACAAAACTCAAACTCATTTCAACCATACAGCCAACGAAAATTAATATAAAAAAATAAAAGCAGAGAAGAGATCGAACACCGCTTCTATCTTCACCTCAACCTTTATTAGTAACCGAAAAGACATGTAATTTATCGCTCTATTCATATTTATTTAGCTTTGTTTTTCTAATTTTATATTATTGAAAGATGTGAACTTTGTTATATTGAAAACTAAAGTTTGATTATTTGAAAGATTGTTTTCCATGTGATTGGTGTTTGACTATTTGAAGCATAAAAACTTTGTTCTCCCATTTATTGATGTTTTTGTTTAAGATGGGATCTATTTTTTTTATCTAGTTTTCGTATAGACGTGACTGAGTAGGTTATCTTATCTGAAGGATGTTATTTCTACTTCCATGTTTTATTATATGTTATTCCTACTTCTCTGTGACTCTCTCTCTCATCATTTATGGAGATAACTGACTAGTAACTAACATAATTTATTTATTTAATTGGGAAGTAGTGTGAACATTTTTTTTAGGATTGAGTTGTGATATTTAATATTAAAACGAGTTTTATTTATATTATTTAATTAAAATGGATGATGTTGTCTTTTTTAATATTAAAATGAGTTTTGTTTCTATCACTTATTTTAATAAAATGTGTTTTGAAGGAAACTTTCAATTTTGTATAGTATTTTTGTTTCTATTATTTAATTAAATTGTATTTTGTTTATTTAACAAATTGAACTACAAGTCCATATATATCTAATTTACTGCTATTTTGTTTTTGTGTGTTATTATTGACTTTATTTAAATTTATTTAATATTTGACATTAAATCTTAATTTTGAAAAAGAAAACAAAAATAAAAATATAATTTAATATTGAAGAGTTAATTAGATGTGACATTTGTTAACTTTTAAGTTGTTAGGACGTAAGTTGTGACAATTTGATAATTCTAAAACCCACATTCACAAATAAATTAATAATCATAAGAAAAATAGTTTAAAGTGATTATTTATATGTGACATCTTTTTAATTTTTGAAACGTTGTAACACAAGTTGTACAACTTGATAGTCTTAAAACTCATTTTTAGAATAATTACTCAAATCAAACTAATTTATTTTCCTTTGTCAAATATTATTTTCCTTTTCTTTCAACAATAAAATAAACTTTCTTTAAAAACACAATCAACACATTCACATTTTCTACTCAAGAACTACATAACTTTGATTTATGCATCGCACCGCAAGATACATATGAGCAAAATTGTACTCCTATTAAGCACATTAATAATTTTTTCCCTCTCATTCTTAAGCACACTTATATTTCAAAATCACATTCATGAAAAATAATTGATATTCATATTTAATAATAAGAAAAAATAAATATATTTAAGCTAATATTATGCACAATTAATTATAGATAACGTATTTTAACGGATGTCGTAGGGTACTAATACTTTCCTACACATAATCGACTTCCGAATTCAAAATTTGGTTTTAAATGCAATAATTTTTTATTTTAAAGGATTTTCAAAAACATGATTTTTAATATGTTTGTATACAATTTTATAAAAATAATTTTTAAACTACAAAATTACTATAAAATATGACTTTTCTAATTATCATTTTTTAGACAAAATTACTATAAAAATCATATCAACATATAAATAATGTAAAAATAAAATAATTCAAATAAATGACATAGAAACAACAAAAATACGGTGTGAATAAATTAAAAAGGAGAATAAAACCTACTTAATAAAAATTTATGTTAAAATCTAATAGAAGGAGATATCCGGTCACAATTGAGTACATGAAATTGATGGAGAAAATTCTAGTAAAAATTGATGGAAGACAATTTTAAATTTTTCAAAAAAAATAAAAATAACTACATTATTTTATCTCATTAGTAAATAATTACATCATTATGAGTTAAATTTCGAATTTTTAAAATTTGTAGTATCTTTATCACTTATCTATCATATAGAGAGAAGCTATTATTTTTAATTTTTTAATTTTAATTAAAAAATAATTTTTTAATAAAACAATTCAAAAAATAAATGAAACAAACACCGTTTAAACAATACAAAATAAATTTTTGTTTAAAAAAATAATTTTTTTTAAAGAAAACCTTAAACAAATGCGTTCAATATAAAAATGTATGTCAAAATAATTAATAAATAATATAATAAATAAAAATGTGCTATCTAGAGCATTCCAGGTATCCCGAGATGTTGAGAATGTTTGAGAACTTTCAAGACAAAATGAATCAATTAACCGCACTTTCTCGAAAATACATCTTATTTATATACTCCGTCCCTGCATACAATGTGATTCAAACTCAACATTCATAACAATAACAATAACTTCCCAATTTGCATTCTAAATTTACCGAGTTCTTAAAATGTCGCTGATTCCAAGTTTCTTTGGTGGTCGAAGGAGCAACGTTTACGATCCATTCTCCCTCGACGTTTGGGATCCCTTCAAGGATTTTCCATTTTCCAGTTCCATTTCTGCTTCATTCCCCGAATTATCTCGTGAGAATTCTGCATTTGTGAGCACACGTGTGGACTGGAAGGAAACACCAGAAGCACACGTGTTTAAAGCCGATCTACCTGGACTGAAGAAAGAGGAAGTGAAAGTTGAAATTGAAGATGATAGGGTTCTTCAGATAAGCGGAGAGAGGAGCGTTGAGAAAGAGGATAAGAATGATCAATGGCATCGCGTGGAGCGTAGCAGTGGTAAATTCATGAGAAGATTCAGATTGCCTGAGAATGCTAAAATTGAACAAGTTAAAGCTGCTATGGAGAATGGTGTTCTCACTGTCACTGTTCCAAAAGAAGAGATCAAGAAACCTGATGTTAAGTCAATTGAGATATCTGGTTAAACTTTGAACGAACTCTGTTGCTTTCATTGGTTTACTTGTTTTGGTTGTAATGCTTAGTACTTTTTTCGTGTCCTGCGTGTGCTATTGTGAAATGTTGTTGCATAAATAAATAATTAAATTGTTGTTCTTCTTTGTGTTATATTATATTTAGGGATGGCAATTGGACCCAAATTCAATGGATACCCGCAAAAAGAACCTACAATGGATAGGGTAAAAACTCGCATAATAGGTATGAGCACGGAGACGGGTAATTACCCGCAAAATTAAGCGGGTATGAGTATGAGTATGAGTACGGGTACTATATCCGCACCCGCATTTATATAAATATATTATTTATTTATTATATTAATATTTAGTTTAATTAATTGTTTTTCTTTACGTTTTAATATCTTTTAATATCATTGGATCATTATAATATTTATAATTAAATGAAAAGATAAATATTTACAAATTTTTTTAAGAATTTGATTATGATGAATAGTTAAATAATTGTGACTTTATAACTAAGAATTATATCTTATTAATTGTGTCTTTATAATTATATTTGCAACTTATAAATTGTTTTTACTGATCTCAAATAATATTGTCGTAAGACTTGCAACTTCATAAAATATTATTATGGATATTTGAATGTTTTCACTTGAATGTTTTGAGTTAGAAAATATTTTGATTTATAATATTTTATGATTTAATTTATGATATTTGGATAATTTTTAAATGGATAAATACCACATATAGTCCCTTAACTTAATTTCAGTTAACGTTTTAGTCTTTTATCTTTTTTTTCCCTGATTTGATCATTTATTTTAATTTTAAGTGACAATTTGATCTTTTATGTCTTAAAATGTCACCAATTTTATCCTTATTTTTTACAAAATTTCAAAAAATTCATCAAAAATTTCAAACAAAACACATAAAATTAATTATCATCCTCAATATAATGTAATTTCTTCAAATTTATAACTTAAATATTTAAATAAACTCATATTTTTATCTATAACAACATCAAATAAAGAATGACAAATATGAGTTGATTTGAAGATTTGAGTTACAAATTTGATTAAATTTATTTATATTAAAGAATATAACTAAATTTATGAGTTTTGTTTGAAAATTTTGATGAATTTTTGAATTTTTCTAAAAAAAAAGGATAGCATTGTTAACATTTTGAAACATAAAAGATTAAATTGTCACTTAAAACTAAAATAAAGCACTAAATCGAAAAAAAAAAAAAGATAAAAGACTAAAACGTTAACTGAAATTAAGTTAAGGGACTAGGTGGTATTTATCCATTTTAAATTTAATCACAAAATAATATTTATTTATCGATTTATTTTAGTTAAAGTGTGGGTAATGGGTATGAGTACGAACACTTAGATACCTAGAGGGTAAGGATACGGGTATTAAAGTTGATACCCAAGAGGGTACGGGCACAGGTATAAGTATTTTTTTAAACTGCGGGTATGGGTACGGATACTATAGTACCCTACCCAAACCATACCCATCGTCATCCCTAATTATATTCAAATTACTATATCTTATCTCATAATTTCACCTGCATTATTTTTTAAAGTATGCTTGCAAGCACCTCATCATCAAGTAGCCAATTAGTCTTCTACAATAATAGTATTTAATAGTAATTAAATAGTTCATTAAATTATAGAACCAACAAGTTAATAAAGATCTAAATAAAATTATTAAACAAACAATCGATTAATTTAAATTTTGAAAAATATATTTAGGGGCAAATTCAAGATAAGATGTACAACATAACAATATCGGTGATTTAAACTCAGATATAACAATATCGATATTCTTTAATTAAGATATGAATTAAAGATATTTTTTAATATGATATTTTAAGAGATATATTTCAATTTTTAAGCGAAAAACAATAGTCTATTCTATGATTTCGATTGAATACAATTAACACAATTTTCAATTAAAATAATAATTATGTTAAAAATTAGAAATAAAAAATTATCTTGGAAGACTTTTTTATTTATTTATGTTCATAGATATTGGAGACATAAAATATTTTTATAATATATTTTTATTTGTAAATCTTAAAGTAAGAAAAATATATTTTGAAAAAATCTAGAACACTTTATTGTCTCTCTTATGGATCTCATTCAAACTACTTTCCAAAGAATTTGACAACACAATGGAACATGTTAATCTATCTCAGACTTAGACTTGCTACAACAATTCAAATCTTCCTTTTAGCCTTTGGCAACAAGTTAAAAGTTCATTCTTATTTACAGAAGTTCATACATGTTATTTATTTCTTTAGAACACCTTGATGTGTGTAAGTAAAAGAAGATTATCAACAACGAGCAGGTGTAGGCTTTAAATATTTGCCTCCAATGGATATATACCCTATTCTTCATGTTGATCAGAGCACGTATGACATTTGATGAATTAGGATAATTAAATCTGTCGAATGGACTAGAGGATGACTTCAAGAGTGAAAACATGCCATGCTCACTGCTTGAACGGGTCGTCCTTCCAACAAGGATAATATCAAAGTTTAAGCTGGTCTTTGTGTGATCGTCCTTCAAATCATAAATAAAAATTATGTTTTCTGCAAATGACTGGAACAAAATAACAATGATTAAGTTCTAAAATAAGTTCTGAAGGCAAAGTCAAAACATAAGTGCCTATACCTAATGCAAGAACCTTTGCTCTATTTTTAACTCGTAAGTCGACTTCATCTTTAGACAATGTGTTACTCATTCTTAGTTCCTGCATAGTAGTACAAATGTGAGAACCACATCAATATCCAATATCCAAGATGCAAAAATAGACAAATTAATTTCTATAACATAAATACATGATGTGTAAGTATAATTTCTTCTAGATATTTTGGATAATTCCTCTTCCAATGACATTTTTTGACCATAATAGAATCAGGTACCTTCATTTGCAATTCCGGCTATTGATTTTAGGCTATAAGTAATGGGCTTGGCTTTCACTATCCCTTTTTCTTCTATTTCCTAAACATTGGCCTAAGAAATTTTCTTTTACCCCCCTTACTAGTTTGTACCATCATTATGGTCTTATCTTTTTCTTTATTGATGTTTTGTTCAATAGATTCATACAATAATGTATGAACAATTGATTAAAATTATCCACCAATGACCGCATGATCACATATGTTGTCAGTTATAGACCCAAAGGAAGTTATATCCTCTTTATATTCTCAATATACCCAATCATTTGAAGTACACGTGACCTAACTGAACTTCTTTCTTCTAATTTGTAGTGGAAAACAAACTCTTGACACTTCAAGACATTTTTGCATGGTCTGCACTTAAAAGAACATTTTAAGGTGTTCGATAATATCTAACGTTTCCAAGTTCTCATGTTGCTTTTGCATGTCTGAGTTCATGGTTGCAAACATAAAACATGAATCATCTCGTTTAACCCATTTGCAACTTCGAGCACATACAATCTCCTTTCTTGTTTCACGATAATCTTGATGTTTCGGTGCCAATCAAAAAAGTTAATTAACAATAACTTTTCTTTCTCAAGGATGCTTCGATGTGAAATTGTGTTTGTAGACATAGTTATTCTAAAACATAAAATAGATATATAAGTATCATATTAAACAAATTTGTATTAAATATGCTCCCACTATTTTGCTCAAATCAATGACCTTCACCATTGACTTAGAAAATCCCATTAAAAAAATCCCTTCTGGTGGAACAAGATCTATATTTTACCTTGTTTTGAAAAGCTGAGTATTCACTCAAAATATGACTATTTAGGTAGAAAACTCCTTTTCCATTACATCACATGCATCTCTTGGAATAGTTGGGTGAACAACATTTGTTCTAATCTATTTTATAAATCAAATCCAAATATTTGCCTCATAGTTCATTTCAATTATATTCTAAGACAATACTTCTAAATTAACAAATCACAATACTAGACGATGGACTACATCATGATATACTCGCCGAAACCAATCCTTAATGATGATCATTTCTACATTAATATATCAAGAGTTAAAAACAATATCGTTTTTAAGATGTTAGTACACAGCAAATAACAATAAACCTCGAATACTACAAACAACTTTGTATATAAAGAAATTTTCCAAAACTTCTAAAATATAAGTATTTAATAGTCATTTATTAATTCTATGATGACAATTTAACAAAAATTTGGAAAATATACAAGTATAATAAAAATATATTTTAATTACATCTATTGATTACACTATAATGAATTGAAAGCAACATAATTCTTCAAATAAATGAATTATAATAGAGTAATGACTTTTACCGATTCAACATTTCACCACTTTACAACTATTAATTGCAGAAAAATTATTTTGTCTTAAATTATTCAACAACCTCACATCATAATAAATGATGTTATATAAACAAAATATATATGCCTTACAATATATATAGAAAGAAAAGAATCGATATTTTGTCTTAAATTATTCAACAATCTCACATCATAATAAATGATGTTATATAAACAAAATATATATGTCTTACGATATATATAGGTTGGAATTGGAAAGAATCGATATTTAGCTCCAATTTATATTTGTATTTCATTAATTTAATGGACTAATTGTCATATGTGAATAATCTAACTTCAAACATAAATGATATTTGTTATGTAGTTTATTTTAGCTAATATGGTTGCAACAATATTAGTGCACGATTATCGAGTACAATATATTTTAATTTTAGAAATTATGTGAATTGGAGTTAAATTTCATTGTTAATTTTTTGTTGAGTTCGGTAATCACTGTATTTAGTGAATGTTGGTAGTAATATTCATCAAGTTACTTTTAACATGTCACATATAGAACCAAAATTAATAGATTGATGAAATTAGTTCAATATATTTTGACGTATTCATATCATATCATCCAACAAAAGGAGCAAAAATTATTGAAGTCTCCTAACTTTTTCCAATTTTAATCCACTAGCAAATTACAAGTCTCATTTCAACATTATCATAGATTTTAAGCTAAATCATATCAATACACTCATAACCTATTACGTTATTGTGTTACAGTTCCTTGATAATGAAGTGAGAGCCTTCATAAAAAAAAAACAGAATATAAAAATTGGTGTTTTGTGGACCATAAAAAAAAGAAACATTTTTGCAATTTAAATGAAGGATTCAAAAACAGTAACCAAACTACAAAGATTAGTAATGGTGTGAAGGATATCTATAAAAACAACAATACACAAAAAAAATTATAGATTGAAATTCAATTTCTCAAATGTTAATTTTAACAATTATATAATTGTGAAACGTGTTTAAGTAAACTTTGTTTGATATTATTTGTCAAAACACTAGCATTCTATGTAATATATATATATATATATATATATATGTTTAATTACAGTTTTAGTCTCCGTATTTTATTTGAATCGCAAAAGTAGTTGCTCAATTTCGTTTCTCCTCAGTTTTGGTCCCCCAAATAGAATTTTGGTCCAAAACTTGATGAAATTTTATTTTTTAATGTCGTACTACACCATTTATGATCATAGATTTCGGGTATAATTGTTGCAAATGAGATCTTGAGGCATGATGCGACTTAAATAAATGCAAACAAAATAAAACTTTATCAAGTTTTGGACCAAAATTATGTTTGAGAGACCAATACTGGGAAGAAATAAAATAGATGGACTAATTTCACGATTCAGCTAAAATAGGAGGACTAAAACTATAATTAAGCCTAACATATATTATACTATTGTAGCCAACTTTTGAAATTAAGTCATGTTAACCATTCAACATTGTGACCAATTTTTGAAGTGAAACATTTGTGTAACATATTTAATAGTAGTTTTATATTAGTGCTATAACACTACTAGAATTCATCAATTTTGTGAGGGCTTTTGGCAGCAAAAAAGAAGCTGGTCACAAAATTTTGTGAGGGCTTTAGCAGCCACAAAGAAGCTGAAACACGTTGACATTTGTGAGGGCATAGACCGCCACAAAAGTCTGCCTTTGTGAGGGCATAGGCCGCCACAAAAATCTGCCTTTGTGAGGGCATAGGCCGTCACAAAAGAATGCTGACTGGACCTTTGTGAGGGCTTTTGGCCGCCGCAAATGTCAAGCTGAATTTGTGAGGGCTTTTGGCCGCCACAAAGGATTGCTGACTGGACCTTTGTGAGGGCTTTTGGCCGCCACAAATGCCAATGTAATTAATAAATTAATTTTGAATTCTAAATTAATAGTTTATTACAATATTATATTTAATAAATTAATATAATTATAATATTAAAATTTAAATTATAATTAAATTAAATTTGAAATATAATGTAATTATAAATTAAATTTAATATATATATATATATATATATATAATAAACTAATCTTAATATAATTAAAAATTTAAAATAAAATATTTAAATTAAAAATAGAGATTAATAATTAAATTAAAGATTAATTTAAATAATAAAATATTAATAATAAAATATTTAAATTAATAAAAAATATTTAAATTATTAATAATAAATTTATAATTATAATTAAACATTCATTTAAATTAATGTAAATTATAAATAAATTATAATTTATACTTACAAAATTTAAATGAATAAGAGTAATTTTGTGTAGAGAGAAGGAGGAGAGAATAGTTAGAATGAAGTTTTAGAGAGAAGTTGGATGTGAAAAAATGAAGGAGGAGGGGAGAAAAATATATATAGGGTCACCTTGGGCATTTGTGGCGGCCAAAGCAGCCACAAAATCCAGCTTTAATGTCATTTGTGACGGCCTAAGTGGCCACAAAATCCAGCTGGATTTAGGCGTCCTTTGTGGCGGCATTTGCAGCCACAAACGCCACGTGCACAATCCTTTGTGACGGCTTATGCCGCCACAAACTCCCTAGTCACGTCACTCCTTTGAGACGGATTTGGCCCTCATAAAATTCATTTTTTGTGGCTGTAAAAGCCCTCACAAAATCCTTAAATATTTAACTGGATTTTGTGGCTGCCTAAACCCTCACAAAATCACAATAAATATTTAAAAATTTGTGAGGGTTTTTTCAGCCACAAAAAAAGACCAATTTCAATTTTGGCTTTTGTGAGGGCTTTTTCGGTCACTAATTTGTGAGGGTTTTATTCGGTCACAAAATATTTATAAAATTGGCCACAAAATAGGATTTTTCTTGTAGTGTAAATCCTCAAATGAGTATTATGATATTTCTTGATCGGGTGATATACATGATATATTAACATTGAGTCTTAATATTGATTCATTAGTAGCAAGATATATTTCATAGTTTTATTAGTATGTTCTCCATCTACACAATAGTTCCAATAGCTACAAGTCAAAAGTGATTTTTAAGAATTTAAAAAAATAATAATGATATCATCCTCATATCAAGATATGTGTGAAGATTCAAAAATAATCACAATGATTACAAAAATCGATGAACCATTTCAATCAACACATTGATAGGTGAAAACCCCGTAAAACCAAGTTGAGTTTCCTTATAAATATCATCTCAAACATCTACGTTGCCATCCAAATACACTATAAGAACAAAAAAATATGGCACCAAAGATGAAAGATATAATTGACAATTAGGAAGTCTTATTGTCACATTATTCAACTTCAAAAATAGATTTAGTAATGTTAATACTGTTAGAACATATTATAGGATGCGCATAATTGGAATTATAAAAGAAAAGAATGAAAATATTAAGTTTTATTGAATTACTGAGTAGTAGAAAATTAAATTTTTAATATGGTGAATTAAGTCATTTACTTGCTATCAGATTTAACAAGTTTGTAAATAAATAAAACACTTTTAATGTGCTTATATTAACGACCGATCGTAAAGATAAAAACTAATATATATCTCTCTGTTTAACTCGGTTAACCGTAAAAATAAAAAATGGTATATATCTCTTTTTCTGTTTAACTCAGTTAATTGGTTAAACGACTTAATAAAATGAGGTGGTGACAATTTTGTAAATATTGAAAATTTGTTTAAAGTAGTTATATTGATAACCGACTGAAGATGGATTTAAAAAATATAAAGAATTTGCACTTAGCGTTTTATCTCCCATCTACTGACCAAATATGCACTTAGTCGTTTTATATTCAACTGTACCCACTATATCGTGAATTTTCTATATCCTCTACTATCATTAACTCATCGTCTAGACTTTTTTCTAACATCCACTTCACAACCGTTTTAAGGTTTAGGGTTGTTTTATTGTCACCATTTACATTCTCAAGTTCTTGTTTATTGAGTGAGTAATTTTTTTATAATTTTTTACTACTATAATTCTTGATATATAACAATAATTATGACATATTACGTTGCTGGAATGATTAATGTATATAGTTTCACTTTAACTAGTTATATACTATGACATGCTAAACTCATGTTTTTTTTATTTTTTTTATTTTAACAATTCTTTATCATTTTGTTTTCTTTTATTTGGACACTAGAGATGAACTCATTATTTGGACTTTTTTTTGTTGCTAAATGTTGTTTTATTGAAGTATATGTTTCAATATTTCTCTTTATAATTTTCAAAAAATAATAATATACTTTTATGAGATTTTTTTGAAGTGTTTTGAATGGATGTAGGAGATTTGGTCGCTTGTATCAATAAGTTAAAATACATATTTTACCTGTTCTATTTTATATAACACGAAGCAAAACAATAATCAAAATAATAACAATAAGGTAGAAAACAATACTATTATCACTAGCTTTTTCTTAATTAATATGAATATCTCAATATAGGACAATAAATAAATAAAAGTAGATTGCAATAAAATTATTTTAATTTTTATATTACCTTAATATTAATATTTACAATTATTTATTTTTAACAAAAATAGTTATAGATCGTAGTTGGATGAATTGAATGAATGCTAATAGTTTGAGTGAAATGTATATGTGTGGAGAAATTTTTACAATTTGCTTTAAAATAACTTCCTAAAAATGATGAAAAGTTTTATGTCTTTGTGTGTTAATGTTTAAATGGAAACACGTTACATTTTGAAGAAATAAGAAATCATCTTATTTGTTATGAGATTTGCAGAGTTATACAAAACGTATATGGCATGATGATTTGTTAAACATGACAAATATGTAAGTGTCACTACTATGTCATGTTACATATGTTGAGAATTGTAACATACAAAACATATATGACATGATGATTTGTTAAACATGACAAATATTTAATTGTCACTACTATGTCATGTTACATATGTTGAGCATTGTAACAAAGTTGATTTATGGATGCAAGTACCTAATTGTTTACAAGTTGTTATTGATTGTATTTTTCTACATTTGTATGATAAAAAATTATAAGTTGTTATTAATTGTATTTTTTAATGTTTGAATGGTAAAAAATTAGGATTCAACCGATATTGATTGTATTTTTTTTTTTAGATATTTGATTACTCGAAATCATTTCATCCGGATCAAATTAAAGAAGTTTGAAAACGTTGTGTGGATTTTATTATTGAAATAATTGAAGAAAATGACAATGCTAATATATGTCTATTGAATATTGCTACATTATGGTTTTGTAATTTTGTTATTGAACATCTATTTTTTTTGTTCGTCCTATCAAGATTAGTCATAAATAGAAAACATATTATTTATACTCTATATTTCTTGTATGAATATACGATATTGTATATTTTGGTTATCAGATTATTATATAAAATTGTATATATGTATGATCAAGAGCATAGAACACAAAATGATAAATTTATTAAAAAAAAGTAATTATTTTAACTTTATCTATTAAGTCAGTTGATTAAAAGATCCGGCTTAAAAAGATGATTTGTTGAACTGGATTTATGATATTTAAGTCGATTAAGCTGAATCGACTTAACATAATGAAGCTTTGTTAAGTCGGTTCATGAAAGGAGTTAAAAAACAACATATTTTTTAAGTCGTTTGTTGTTAACTCGGACACAGAACCGACTTAAAATGTGAATTTTAACCGACTTAAAATGGTAAAATTCTACTAGTGACTTGTTGCACAACCAATGTGCTCATCTTTGCTATTTATCACACAATTTGCTACAATACTTGTTACAACAAACTTAACTAACTTCTAACTATATTCTAACTTTTCTAACTAATTACAAATCACTTTCAATTACGTTCAACATGTTCCCTAATTTAAAGTGATTCAATTGATGTCATTCTAAGCTTGTTCCTCATCTCTCGGAACTTCGTCCTCTTTAAGCTTTTAGTTAGGATATCAACATTTTGATCATTGGTACCACAATGTTCTGGTTTTATCTTGTCTTTCATTACCTGATCTCTTAGAAAATGGAACTTTGTTTCTATGTACATGTTTTCCCAATGTTTTGACTCGTCTACCAACATGTCCATGCTTATTACTACCTTTTCATTGTTTGGATCATAGAACTTATAAGCTATTTGGTCAGCCCTATCATCTAACTTCCTTTTGTTTTGGACTAACACATATCTGAAGCATAATGAGCCAAACACCCTTAGATGACTTACATTTGGCCTCATTCCATACCATACTTCTTATGGGGTCCTAGTGCCAAGTCTCTTAATTAGGCACCTATTCAATTTGTAGTTTGTTGTTGAAATTGCTTCTCCCTATAATTTGTGAGGCATTTTCCTCTCTTTCAACATGCTTCTAACCATATTAAGAATGGTTATGTTTCTTCTTTCTAGAACTCCATTATGTTGTGGTGTATATGGTGCAGTCACTTCATAAATCATTCTCTCTTTGTCACAAAATTCCTAGAATTCATGGGATTGATATTCACCACCTCCATTTGTCTTAATCACCTTAAGATTACAACCACTTTGTTTTTCTGCCATCAAGTTAAATCCTCTAAACACAACCAAATTTCATTATTCTTATTGATTAGATAAATCCTAATTTTCCTTGTAAAATCATCAATAAATATTACAAAATAATTGTTGCATCATATTGACATTTCTTCAAATGGTCCACAGACATCAGAAAAAGATTAACTTCATCTTGTTTGATGATCGAGTTGACACTTCAACTTTGAATGATTTTATGTGTTGCTTGGCCTGGAAGCACTTTTCACATAGCTCATTTAGTATTTTAACCTTAGGGATTCCTTGCACCATATCATTGTCTTGCATCATTTGAAGACTTCTAAAATTCAAATGACCAAACCTTTGATGCCATAATCAACTTTCACTTCTGACTTCAACATTCAAACATTGGCTCTCACTTATTTGTATTTCAGTCTTGAAGGTTCTGTTCTTTGAGAGTGGTGCCTTCAAGATAAGTCTATTTGAGCAATCAAACATCCTCATTTTACCATGATCCATCTTCATCAAGTATCATTTTTCAAGTAGTTATCCAAGACTCAACAAATTATTCTTCATGGTTGGCACCTAAAGTACATCACATATGAAAGATTATTTACCACCCCTCTTTTGAATCAACACCTTGCCCACTTGCTCTGCAGTCACTGAGTTGTTGTCTACAAACTTAATCTCCCTTTTCACTCTTTCATCAATGCTTACAAATTACTCCTTATGCCCAATTATATGATTAGAGCAACATGTGTCAAGATACCACAATTATGGGTAGTCATCATCTGAGTTTGTGGTGGCCATTAGCAGTACATCATCCGATCATGAGTCCTCAACTATCATATGAGCTTCATCATCATCTTTTTATACCTCGTTGGATCTACATTCATATGAAAAATGCCCCCATTTTTTTTATAACTATAGCTTTGATTCCCCTTCTTATTAAACTTCTATTTTCCAATTGATTTCTTGTGATTGCCATTGATGTTATGGTTTCTTGAATTTCCAAATTCTTCATCTGAAATGTGCTTCTTGTATCATTTGGATTTTCCCTTTCCTTTCTTGTGTTTTACTTCATCTTAATTAACTATTTTGTTGCCAACACAAGCTTGCAGTACATGCACTTGAATTGTTGTACTAATTTCTATTAATTTTAGTTCATGTGCTTCTAAAGATCCTTGCAAATATTTGACCTTCATTGTTTCAAGATTCTTTGACTCTTCTATGGCCACCACTATGTAATCATACCTTGGTGTTAATGTTCTCATAATCTTTTAAATTATCATCAACTCAATCATCAATTCACCATTGTTTCGCATTTGATTGGTAATTGTTTGCACGTGATTGAAATAATCAGCCACACTTTCATTCTCCTCCATCTGCAACAATTTGTAGTGCCTTATCAATATTTGAAGCTTCACTTTCTTGTTTTTTTTCACCACTTGTGTAATTCTTCACCAATATGTCTCATGTCTCTTCTGACGTTGATGCCTTCAAAATCCTCTCAAAATTGTTTGAGTCCACACTCTATTGGATGTAAAACAATTCCCTGCAGTCCCTTTTTTTGGTAATCCTTGAAGCTGACCTGCTATATTTCTGTTGAATTGGTTCCTAGTTGTTCATAGCCTTCGTGGACAACCTCAAACGCTTCTTGAGCTCCCAATAAATATCTCATTGATGCAGACCACCTCTCCCAAATTTTCTCATCAATAATTGGCAAATTACATGGAAAATTCCTTGATTCATTCATGATTTCTTTATTTCTCTCTTTCACTCACACTTGTATTTCCCAATTTGAAATCCCCTCACTTTTCACTCGTGGTCCCTATATTGGAACCCAAGCTCTTGATAACAGATGTTAGAACAACTTATAGGATGAGATGAATTGGAATTATAAAAGAAAGGAATGAAAATATCAAGTTTTACTAAATTACTTGTTGCAGAAGCAATGTGTCCAACTTTGCTATTTATCAAACAATTTGCTACAATACTTGTTACAACAAATTTAACTAACTTCTAATTATATTCTAATTTTCTTAACTAATTACAAATCACTTTTAATTATATTTAACAAATACTACTTTCCATAAAAAAAAGTTAATACTACAATATTTTCTATGTTATGATTTATTTATAAAATCACATAACATTTGATTCATTTATTGCAATCTCTTCACACTTACTTTGACCACTTCATATGAAATTTTGGATTTAGAAGTGTTGTATTGCATAAAAAAATCAATTCAAATGCTCTATGCTACAAAACAATTATACTAATTGAGTCACAAAACTTGGATCTAGATGGGAAATCTTTTGTGTTGATAACAAAATTTCATCTTAGAGATGTTTTGAACTTTACATTTGTTGATAAAAATGAATTAAACGATATCATAGTGAAAAAAAATGTAATTTTTGTTCCTGTTCAAGTAAGCATTAATTTATGTACTCTTAAGCCCATATTGTTTGCCTCCGGACATTGGTACTTGGGCTTGACGCTCTTTAATCTCTTTAAGTTTGTGTAATATAATAAAAAATTAAATATGCTCTTTATGAAAGATATAATTATTACTTTTTTAATTTTTATAAAATTATAACTAAAAATATGTATTTAATCTTTTAATATAACTCAATTTGTGTTTAAGTATTTTAAGTTTATTATTTTTTGATTCGGTACTTAAAATTACATTTGTTTGTATTATTAGATTTTAAAATATATTAAATTATTTATACATTTTTTTTAAAAAGTATTTAATTATTGTAAAAAATATTAAAATTTAATCAAAATATTATAATAAATTAACTTTCAAAACTATTTTACATGTAAAAAGTTAAGAATGTTTGATTATATGGATAGACTTTTATTATTTTATTTTTAAATCTATATATATATATATAAATTGTTGTAGAGAAAATTAATAAATATTATAAAATTTAATAAATATTTTCTAAATAATTAATATGACAACCTATTATTATAATATCTAATAATATTTCAAATGATCAGAATTTTATAATTAAGTAAATTATTGTCTAAATTAAAATAAAAGATTACAATGTAAATAAAATATAATTTAAAGACGAAGTTAAAATAAATTTAAAAGATTTAAACAAAAACTAACTTAAATTTAAGGAATTATATAAATATATTTTTGCCAAAATTATATCTTTTCAAGTTTAATATCTAAAATTATACCCACTTGTGTTAAAGTAGAGGCTAATAAAATATCGATTATTACCAAGTTTACATTTATTTAATCTAATTCTATAAATTTGTCGACAAAAAAATAGTTATGTCTGTTCATTACAAAAGAAAAAAAAATTAAAACTGAACAAAAAGGTGTGTTCTGCACCTGAGCACACCGAAACGAAACCCGGACGTGTCGCCGTAAACTAACCGTATTAGATAATCGTGGATAGGTCCGAACTTTGTAAGTGGAGCGAGATTGGTTCTGGTTTTGGGTCTCTTCGGTCAAAAAAGAACGTAAACACGCAATCCAGCCACCCCAACAACACACCTCTAAAACGTGTGCAACCAAAAAGTCGGTGGGCTTCAATCCCAAACCCTAAATCGCCACCGTCTCCATTCATTTCTATGGTTTGTTTCTTCTAATTATAGCTCAATTTTCCTTCATCGCATCGATTAATTATACTTTTCACTCTCAATTTTGTTAACTTCGGTATTTCAATTGGTTTTTAATTTTGATTTGATCAGAGTTGTTACTGCTGCGGCGCCGGCATGCGTTGAACTTCGTTGTTGATTAATTCGGTTGTTGATTCTGTTGATTGATTCAGTTTGTGCTCAATTGTTAGGTTTGACGACATGGATTTGGTATCAAGTATCAAGGTATATATGATATGTGATTTTAGTTTTATCTTCAGGTGTATGTATATTTATGCTTCACCTTGATAGAGAGATAAACAAATTTTCATCATCATCATCATCATCATCATCTCATATGATTCCTTGTGAACTTGTTAATCTATCATTCGTTCTTTGACTTTTCTCTACTTTTTTTATCAACATGTTGATGCCGAAAATGAGAAATGAGCACTGGTAATCCTTGTTCTTAAAATTGAATTTACACAGACAGCGGAGGGCATTTTTACTGGAAAACTGTATAGTATATGCATTTTTGATTGGTTGAACTTTCCAATGTGTTCTGTACGTGTTTTACCTTTCCACTCTTTTTAACCAATCACTATGTTTACATTATTTATAGTCTGTGTTATCATTGGACACTTTGTGGACGATGTGATTTCATAGTTGGATGCTTTTTAAGTTAATTTTATTATGATGCTATAAAAGCATCAAAATGCAATATAAATAGGTAGTATGTATTTACACTTGAATTTCAGTTGCATTATTTCTGCATACTGTGCTATGTGATTTCTTGTTCTTGTTCTTGTTCTTGTTCTTCTTCCTCTCCTTGTCGTTCTTAGTAGTTTTTATGTTGGTACTGGGTTTCTAAGTACTGATATATTAATTTTCAGCTATGCAATCCTACTTCTGACATGTGACATCTCTTATAGGAAAAATTAACGTATTTCCGCATAAAAGAGCTCAAAGATGTGCTGACTCAGTTAGGTCTTTCAAAGCAGGGAAAGAAGCAGGTGAGACAATTAGACTATTACCAAATCTGCAATTGTTATTTGTTCGGTGTTTTCTGCTAAAATTGAATGCTAGTATTAATACCTTTTTTAGTAGTATTTATTGCCCGATTACTGTTTCTTGATGAGGAGAACCGTCGTTTCTTTATTTGCCAATATTTTTCTTTTCCATTTCCCACATGTTACATACAATTTGGATCTGTGTTGTTAGTTGTGTCGTGTCCATGGCAAATCACATAGTCATGGTGCAGCAGAAAACTTTGCTGCGATGCAAAATGTTGATGCACAGTGGAAATCAGGTGTTATGTTTGCAGCTACGTTTTGCGCCAGAATCGCCAAATCGCAGCCACATGAAGGGTCTTATCACTTGAATCCATCTACTCCAGCCACAAACTGGTGTTTCTCGGCCTTTGCCTGGTGTTTTCCAACCAGATCCTTGTAGACTGACCAGCAAAGTAGAAGTGAAGATCACAAATTGAGAAGTTGGAAGGCTCAAGAAGAAGAAGAAGAAATGGCTAAGGAGGAAAAGAGAGCTGTCTTTGTTTCATTAAGATGGGAACATTTTAAATTTTGGGTTTCTCAAATTGGGCATTCCCTTTTAATAATTATCAAAAGATTAAAATATTTATTACCTCTTCTCTTTCTCATCCTGTTTGCATTATTGGCTATCCCGCAACCACCATGGCCAATTTGTGAAGGATGGCAGATTTTTGGCTTTCCTCCATGATCAGCAATCCGAAATTGATAATACTGGTGCTATTATCCGAAACTAACAATATAGATTTGGATTGTTCTCATATGATTGGACATCATACTTAACCATCAAAAATTAGTTTTCTATTCTTATAATCAACAGATATAGTCAATTTATAGCATCAATTTTCATGATTGTAGTAACTTTGCTTTGGGGTCTATGAGTAATTTCCTTTGTAATCCTGAATTTAATATGCTGTCTTCGAGTTTTTGGATGATATGATGATTTCAGTGCTTTGTTTTCTGTAGGATCTCGTTGATCGCATATTATCCATTCTCTCAGATGAACAAGGTAAAATTACACACATGATTTATTATTTAAGTCTAATTCTACCTTTATACTTCTTTACTATGCTTTTGTTTGGGTAGTGATAATAATAATGTCTATTTATTGGAAGTTTCAAGAATATCTGCATATGGAAATGTAAACGTAGTGAACATTTACTAAATTGGCAATATTTGCAATGTTCTGTATGTCTCCTCCAATATCCCATTGAAATTAGAAATTATAGTTACTGTGGTAATTGTCTTTGGTTCAAACTTTGGATGGTAATCTCAGGCCAAGGCTTTTGTTTGTGCCCAAATCTCATTTATTTCCCCCTTCTCTCTTGGAATGATGTGGTCTAATATTTTGTTTGCGCACAAAGCATACTATAGTCTAATATTGTGTTTGTGCCCAAAGCATACCATAGCCTAATATTTTGGAATGATGGTGTACTTTGCGGGTTGTACTGAATCATATAACAATTGTTGTATTGTGCATCAAATTGATTTTGTGATTTTCTTATGTGGGTTGTGTTCCTTCTTCCTTTCTTCTGTAAACTAAGAAACCTGTTGCTTTTCTCCCAGTTTCAAAAATATGGGCTAAGAAGAATACTGTTGGGAAAGAACAGGTGGCAAAATTAGTGGATGACACATATAGGTCAGTTTTAGCACCTAGCAGCAGTTGCTGTTAATATTTTCTTCTTGCTTTTGCTATGCTTTGAATGCATGTCTGAGCTGGGTTGATGGAAATGGTCTGATACTTTAATATTAGGTCTGAGCTGGGTTGATTATACTGCTTCTAATATTTTTTAATTCCTTTGCTTGGCTGTTATTTTTTTATTGGAGTTTTTGTGTTTTGCTTTTACCCAGGAAAATGCAGATATCAGGGGCCACTGATCTAGCATCAAAGGGTCAGGTTGTGTCAGATAGTAGTAATGTGAAGGTTAAAGCCGAAGTTGAGGATTCCTTTCAATCAGCTACGAAGATCCGCTGTCTCTGTGGAAGTACATTGGAAACAGAGGATTTGATCAAGGTGAAGCATTCAATGTTTCTTTATTCTCTTTGATCCATAAAATTCTATCCATCTGTACATGCATATATTTTTTGATTGATAATAATCATCTAATTTAGCTTATAACCTCTTTGATCAAGGATTTTTCTCATTATATGCAGTGTGATGATGCAAGATGCCAAGTGTGGCAACACATCAGTTGTGTTGTTATTCCAGAGAAACCTATGGAAGGCATCCCCCCAGTTCCAGATAAATTTTATTGTGAACTATGTCGACTCAGTCGTGCAGACCCGTATGTCATGTTCCCTTCTTATTTTAGCTAATAGTTATATCATAGAATGGAGTGAGTGATAATGATTTTTTTGAATAGATTAGTTCTGATTTTATTATTTTTCCTTTTAAATTTTGGATTAAGGATTTTACTAAAAACTGTTTTTACTGTATGGCTGTGCTTCTTGAAGGATTGTGTTGATATGACTATGATTTCCAATTCTATGATATGGTATTCTCAGTTAGCGTAGTGAACTGGTCTTTGTAGTTGTGACGTGATACCAAGTTGCATGGTTGTTATTTTATTATCAACATGATGATATTGATTTCTTGATGTGACTGATTAATAGTTGTAGAGTTGGTCAATATGTTTATTCTTACTCTTCTACAATAACACTGTTATATATTAATCTTCTAGTTATGTCTAGAGATACTCATTGTGGTAAATTTCTGGCTCATGAAGTTGGTTTTGAATTATATATTAATTTTTGCTTCAACAATTTTTCTTCCGTTCTGTTATATTCTTAGGGCCTTTTTGATTTGCGAAACAAGAATGCTTTTCATTTCCTATTTTCATGTTTTGTTACAAAAATATCACTTGTTTCCACTTTTATTTATTGTTTTCAAATATTTAAACGGGAAAACAATAAAAACAATTCCCTCTCGTTATTTTATCAAGATTTTCCATCCTTATATTATTTAGCATTTCTGAATTTGTTGCCACTAATTTCATTTTTTCTACTTTTCTCTCTCTTATAGGTTTTGGGTTTCAGTGTCTCATCCTTTGTTACCCGTAAAGTTGACCACAACCAGTATTCCAACTGATGGGTGAGTACATGGTGTGGATTTATTAGAAATTAGATGCAGTAGGTGTATATATGTTCACTTGTTTCTTGGTAAAATAAATGCCTTGTTAAATTTGTGCCTTCGAATCAAGGTGTACTGTTTACTGCCTAATTTGCATTTTGGAGACCGGGATGTCTTTCGTTCTGGCCTGAATACTAGATTTTGGGGGTTGGGGTATTGGCCTATCGCTAATAATTACTGGGCATGGGTGCATGTTCCTTTGCTCGGTTGTCAGCTTTTGATTGCTTTCTATAGATGTTATACAGACAGATATTTAGTGCTATTTGCAGAGACTGTGATGGTAATGCTATTTACTACTTATATTTTGTTGATTGAAATCCTTTGGTGGTTGAATTTTTTTTTTTTTTTTGAGATGGTATTACCTCAGGGTAATAACCTATCAAGAATGAAGATTTTTTCCTTTTCTTTCGGATTTGTGTTTTCTTTAATATTTATTCAACGGGACTAGGCTGGAAAACTTGATTCTCTTCCCAAGGCACAATCTAATGACCCCGTGTGAACAATTGTCTTCAGCTATCTTTACAAACTAGTTTTCAATGCAGTTTTATGCTTGATTGGCCTAAACCATTTTCCTGTTTGAATTGTTCAGTACCAACCCAGTGCAGTGTGTGGAGAGAACATTTCAACTCACAAGAGCAGACAAAGACATGGTATCAAAACAAGAATTTGAAGTCGAGGTTGGTTTGGATTTTCAGTGCTTGAAGGTTATAATCCATACCCCTTCTTGTTTTGTTTGCTTATTTTGAAAAATGATGTGCAGGCTTGGTGTATGCTTCTGAATGACAAGGTTCCATTCAGGATGCAATGGCCACAGTATACAGACCTAGCGGTCAATGGTATGTTAATATTTGTTGATATCTCTTTGCTGATTTTGTGTATCATGTTGTCAGTTTAGTTTTAAATTTCTTTGCATGTGATGCAATGAATTACCAGATATTTTCTTGTGATTGCATTTAACTTTGTTCATATTAACTTTGACTATATAGGCCTTCCTGTTCGAGCAACTAACAGACCCGGTTCACAATTACTTGGGGCTAATGGTCGTGATGATGGTCCAGTTGTGAGTTGTCTTTTATTATGACTTGTATAAGTATATAAATATCGGCTAAGGATTCATTTTTAAGTTTGATTTATTATAAAATTTTATTTAACCTTGTATTGTTTTCCTTTGTCAGATCACAACGCATGCAAAAGACGGAATTAATAAGATTTCCTTAACAGTATGTGATGCTCGCATTTTTTGTTTAGGGGTTCGCATTGTTAGAAGGCGCAGTTTGCAACAGGTTGATTGCATTCTAATTTGGATTTCAAGCAAGCTATTTTGAATGACTCTTGATTCCTTAAATCCAACTATGCTGTATTGAACCATAATTCGATGCTAAGTACTTCGCTGTATAGTCAGTCCAAAAGTTCCTGATACTGATCTCTTTTGGTTGGTTTCATAAAATTTGAAATTTAAAAAGATACAATGCATTTGTGAATGTGATTATCGTCTTTGTCAAATTTGAATGATGCCTGACCTTCGGAAAGCACAACTGTGTATGGACCTCAAGTATTGCTTCTACTCTAAAATTAAAATATTCTGATTGTTTGTGGTTGTATTTTTTTCACCATTTGGGTTTAAGTTGGTAGCTTGCAAGATTTTTTTTAATCTTGAAATATCACATCGACTAGAGGTATGGCTAAAGTAGTCCTTATAAAGCTTGAGACAATTCTCACCGCTAAAGCTGGCTTTCCGGGTTGAGTTAGGTTTGAAGGCCAAAGCCTAAGTTGGTATCAGATCTACCTTAAATCTATTATTGGGCCAGTTATTCCACTTGCATTTGTCTAAATTCTAGATGTTCAGTCTTGGGTGTTAGAAAGTGTATTAAGATACCACATTGACTTGATATATGGCTGATGCTGTCCTAATAAGGTTTCGGCTATCCTCACCTCTTGAGCTAGATATTGGTGTTTAGTTAGGCCTATAACCCAAATTCGAAGACATAAGATTTAGGCTTACATTTTTTCACATACTAACATCTGTTGAAAATATTTGCATGTACAACTGCTTCTTATGCATTACTGTCATACTTTGATGTTAAATAGTTGAGTCTCTGTTATCTAGATCCTAAACTTAATTCCAAAGGAGTCTGACGGTGAGCATTTTGAAGATGCTCTTGCACGCGTCTGTCGTTGTGTTGGGGGTGGAAATGCAGCTGACGATGCTGACAGTGACAGTGATTTGGAAGTGGTTTCAGATACTTTTAGCATTAACCTTCGTTGTCCGGTAAGGCTTTTGTGTCTTGGTTAATTTTTGTAATACATGGAGTCCGACTAATCAGTTTTCTATTACCATTTGTAGATGAGTGGTTCAAGAATGAAGATTGCTGGAAGATTTAAACCTTGCATTCACATGGGTTGTTTTGATCTTGATGTTTTTGTGGAAATGAATCAACGTTCAAGAAAGGTGAGATTGTAGATTGTAATGAACCGGCACATGATTTGTTTGATACCCTCCATTGTGATTTTTTTGTCTGATGATGAAACTGTTTCTACAGTGGCAATGTCCTATATGTCTCAAAAACTATGCATTAGAGAATATCATCATTGACCCTTATTTCAATCGCATCACTTCTATGGTAAGTTCTTTATAAAACCATTTCTATGATCATAGTTCTTATATTTAAAGAATTAGTAGTTTCATTGTTTTGGTTTTCTGCTACAGATGATTAATTGTGGGGAAGATGTTACAGAGGTTGAGGTGAAGCCTGATGGTTCTTGGCGTGTTAAGGCAAAGAGTGAAAGTGAACGTCTGGATTTAGGGAATCTTGGCCAATGGCACTTTCCTAATGGGTCCCTCTGTGCTTCTATTGAAGGAGATATCAAAAGAGTAGAAACATTGAAGCAAGTAAAACAGGAAGGTTTTTCAGACGGACCTGCTGGTTTAAAACTTGGCATCAGGAAGAATTGCAATGGAATTTGGGAGGTCAGTAAACCTGAGGACACAAACACCTCTTCTGGTCGTAGATTGAAAGAGGTTTTTGGAAATCCGGAACATGTTGTTATTCCAATGAGCAGCAGTGGCACTGGAAGTGGTCGTGATGGTGATGATCCCAGTGTTAACCAGGGTGGTGGTGGTGGGCATATTGATTACCCTAATACCAATGGAATTGAGATGGATTCTCTGTCTCTCAATAATGTTGATTTAGCATGTGGATATACTGTGCATAACACATCTGCTCAGGTGGGTGGTGCAGAAGTGATTATTCTTAGTGATTCCGAAGAAGACAATGATATATTGGTATCTCCTGCAGTTGCACATAAGAACGACCAAAATGATACTGCAGATGGTTACTCCATGCCACCGCCTGGAGTTGTTGACCCATATGTTGACGATCAGAACCTTGGTGGAAATTCATGCTTGGGGCTTTTTCCTAATGAAGATGATTTTGGGATGTCTTCCCTGTGGTCACTGCCTTCTGCTACTCAGGCTGGTCCAGGATTTCAATTATTTGGTTCTGATGCAGATGTATCTGATGCATTGGTCCATTTGCAGCATGGTCCTATTAATTGCACCTCATCACTGAATGGTTATGCATTGGCTCCTGAAACTGCTTTGGGATCTAGTAGTCTCTTGCAAGATTCCTCTGCTGGTCGGTCAGATGCAGATTTAAATGGTGGTTTGGTTGACAACCCATTGGCATTTGCTGGAGATGATCCCTCGCTTCAGATTTTTCTCCCCACAAGACCAGCCGAGTCATCTGTGCAAAATGAATTGAGAGATCAAGCAAATGTCTCCAATGGTGTCTGCACTGACGATTGGATATCCCTTAGTCTTGGAGGTGGTGCTGGTGGCAGTAATGGTGATGCTCCCACTCAAAATGGATTGAACGCTAGACATCAAATCCCAGCTAGAGACAATGGCACAAATACTTTGGCTGATTCTGGTTTGTTGCACTCTGACCCTTCTAATTTGTTTATGTTCTTCACCTGCTTGCATGTTTAGTCCCTTTGTTATATACTTATAACCAGCGTGTGATTTTGGTCCTTCAATTTGTTGAGCGAATTTATTTTCCCAAATTTTAATGTTGTGCCAGTTAAGTCCCTCCATCTCTTTCATTTTAATTAAAACTCGCATTCTCATTTTTCTACTCAATTTTCATAAATTTAGTTAATTGAAATGTCGTAACCCTGCTCAAAACTCTAGCCAAAACATCGAATTTTATTCAAAATAAAAATTTACTTAATTTCTCCTTTTCAAAACCTAATCTCGTATCCTACATCTAATTTCATAAAATTATAACTAAATTTCTGATTTATAAACTTTTGAAGTTGTTATTATCGCATATTTTGACTGAAAAATGAGAATTCAAGGGTATTTGGTAGAATATTGCCATCAGGACCAAGCATGTTTAATTTTTAATAGAGATTTAATTAGCTCAAAAAAACTTGAGATTGCCAAAATGCACTTAGTTCAAACTAGTGGGATGCACCAAGAGCTTTTTAGTTTTTGGTGGAAGTTACTCTTGTTGGAAACTTCTGTTTTTTAATACTTGGCTGCAGAGAACATTGTTAGCTCGACAGTGAAGGTTTTTTATTTCATGGAGAGAATAATGAAATTTAAAATTTCACTGAGAGAATAAATTTTAGCACATTGTTATTATATGGAAAGAATGATAAAGTTTACAGTTAATGAAAACATAAAAGTTGGTAATAATAGATCTTCATTAAGAAATGTATGTCTAGTTTAGATAGATAGAGCGAATACTGAAGAAGAAAAAAATAGTGAAATAAGAGTGGAATTAATTCTTATTTCCTCATTAAATACAAACTTTATCACTCACTCTACTCGGTAAAAATCATCATTAAATGTGATTTCAAACCACTAGGTCAATTCGAAACCAATGGTTAGAAAATGACCCAAGTTTCTTACTCTTTTAGGGAGCCCGTTCAAAAACCGAGTCTGAACAATAATTGTCATGTCATCTGTGATGATTAAATAATAGGTTCAAAATTACAGCGGTGGTTGGTTGGATTGGGTTAAAAAATAGTCAATCATTCTATTTGGTTTTCTTAAACTTTCAAAATGAAATCCAATTCAATGTAAATCAGTTTTGTTAAACTTTCATTATATGTACAAATTAATGAAAACTAAAAGGTAAATACCATATTATTCTTCTTTTTTAAATTTAAGGAAGTTATAAAGTGTTTCTAGAAATGAATTAAGTGTGTTTGAAATGTTATATTATATGATCATTTATTATGTTAGTCTTTCAAGACCTAACCTTTAAAAGCCCTTCCCTCCAAGATCCTTCAAAACCTTACACCCAAACATACCCTTAGTGAGTGAAAAGGGTTTCATTCTACTATTAACAAAATGAGCCAAATGCCCATTTTTTGTTTACTTATGTAGAAAATATAAATGGCTATTTTGAAATCACTAAAATGTGGAGGATGCTAAGTTGCTAACCTCCCAAATGCCCATTTTTTGTTTACTTATGTAGAAAGTATAAATGGCTATTTTGAAATCATTAAAAATGTGGAAGATGCTAAGTTGCTAACCTCCTCTACACAAAGTCAAGGAGGTTAGTCTCTCCTATATATGCACGTTTCAGCAAGCCTTGTTTATGGTTCCCTTTTCTATTCTCGATAGATAATTGCATTTTGATTTCTGAGTTCATTGTTTTTTCTTAATTAACCTTTTCTCCTTGTGCAGCTTCTTTGCTTCTTGGTATGAATGATGTAAGATCTGACAAAGGAATTAGAAGATCAGATAGCCCTTTCTCATTTCCTCGCCAAAAACGCTCAGTAAGGCCCCGTTTGTACCTTTCTATTGATTCAGATTCGGAGTAAAGGTGTCAGAACTTGTGTCTCAAGAACTTTAGGGTCTCATAGCACCAGATATCGCATTTAGAAATTGAAGGAAGTTGGAGGCATTTTTGGTCCTCTTAAATTGGCTGTTCATGTGTTCTGAGGCATTTCTTGTGGAATAGCTATATAAATTGGCCCAGCCAAAACGCTTGCACCTATCTTCTTTGGCAAAGATATTGGCTGCAAAGATTCTCTCAATTCTCTATGCTTGTTTGATATTGGAGTTAGCGGGTTGTGGTCAAGCTACCATTCCTTCAATTTTCAACTACCTACCGAGGGTATAGTGCTTGTTTACTGTACAGTTGATCATATTCAATCCGGTAGTTTAAACTTCTAATTTGGTGGGGGAATTCTACTTAGGAATATATTATCTGCATTTTTGGCTCTTCTTAGAGCAAATAACCTGTAAATGTTAGCCTTCGGATTCAATAGTAAAATTAAAAAGGTTTTTATTGATCACAAAGGTACTTTTCTTAGCTTGTGCCCATTTTTACATCTGGATTTTAGTAATTATTTGTAAATAATTAGTTACAAAATGCGTCCTGGAATAAT
This sequence comes from Cicer judaicum, assembly GCA_037974835.1. NCBI lineage: Eukaryota > Viridiplantae > Streptophyta > Magnoliopsida > Fabales > Fabaceae > Cicer > Cicer judaicum. The sequence continues at coordinate 18,832,201 of JBBPBS010001017.1, forward strand.
ACTTTTCGCCGAGGATGAATACTTCTTGTCTGTCCATTCCATTTTGTTTTAGCCGATATTGGTGTTGTCCTTTCTTCCTTTACACAGTAGAGACCTCAAGATGTTTGGGACCCGACCACCAGAATTATCCTAATGAATTATTTAAACTTACGATTTAATAAAGATTGACAGCTGATGTGTAACTTAATATAATAATAGACCAGGTGCTGGACGATCATCGTTTGTTTAAGGTCATAATCAATCAATGCTATATTTTTTTTTTTTGAAGTTATAAGAAGTCAACAAGAAAGAAGTATGATATAATGAATTGCACAAATCTGAGTTAATGATTTATACCCAATCAGTTGGTCAAAAGATGTCTTGATTGTTTCAACGCCTAAATGGAAATTGCAACACTAAAATTTATCCTTTGATAATATTGAATATACTCCGACCTTTTGTTCGCCGATAGATTTTGGGATTTGCAATGGCCACTGGATACCACCCTACCTTGCTTGTTGACACCTTTTGCTGTATGTAGTTATTATATTTGAGCCTTTGGATTAACAAAGTGACACAGTAATAAATTCTGAAATATAGTTGCAGCCTAAAAATACTTGCTCCTCGAGATATGGTACCAAACCTTTTGTATGAGAAAACCATGACGGGTGTCTAATCTATTTGAATGCCATTTTTAGTACAAATTAGGCCATGAGCTATCTGAATTTAATTTGAGACGAAGTGCAAGAACCAATTATTCTAATCCTAAATTAGTTGACTTCGCCGCCAGCAAGTTCTTCTCTGAAATGTTTGATTCCCGCATCAGTTGAAGCTGGTAGTCGAATGTTGGTGAAAGGATAACATATTGTTGACTATACACATCTCAATCTTCAGAATCTGTTTCCATGACCGGAAGAATGCTTATAGCGGAAGCACCTAGATGCATACCCCTTACAATACCTCCATACCCAACTTTAATCTTATGACAGAGGAGCAAGATGGAATCCCAGAGTGCTGTTCTTCCCTGAAATAAACAAACCTCAGAGCTGTTAGCAAAGCCAGTATTAGATGTAGTAGATGATCTCCCTCACAAAGCACATTGAATAGATATTGGGATAGAACGGTATTAAAGGTTTAATAAAAGTAGTAAAATAAAGAAAACAGGTTGTTGGTTCATAATAACATGAAGCTACACTTGTATCACTCACCTGAAGAGAGAGCTGCAGCCTCTTATCCCAATACAAGGCAAAAATTGGGGGACCCTGCTTTCCAACTACTAGTATACATGCTCCCGGGTGAAGCACAGAAGGGACTGAAGACGCTACGGCGACGTATTTCTCTGGAAACCTTTCCTTTGGAGGAAGGACTCCCAAGAATAAGGGGTTTTTGCTAGACTGAGCTCCAGCATCCACATGTAGCATCCATTTTGGATGTTCTAGGAAAGCACAAAACAGATACAAGAGCAAATGAGAATCAGATGGTAGCTCAAGTGTCCATTTCTTATTCTTTTTATCATAAACTTCCCCGCTACCAAGATACTCGTAATTCTTCAAGCAGGTTCCTTCTGCAAGCTCTGAAAATTTAGACAAGGTAAATCCGGCATTAAAACCAACATCAGATTTAACGGTGCTGAAAATCTGATTAAGGTCACAACTAATAAGAATAAATTTCCATAATTCTGTATACCTCGAATCCTTTGCACTGTGTAATCAGCTCGAACACTGCTTTGAGGTAGTATACCTTTGACCCGCTCCCCTTTAACCAAGGCTTGAAGTCTTTGGTGTTCAGTGATAGCATCGACACAGTCCTGCATGATAGGAACCAGAGGACCCTGCTGTGGGGACTGTTGCATATTAGATACAAGCAACTTGGCTGTATGCAAATATGAACCAGCGGGAGAATCTCAGAAATGAGAAGCAATTGGCAAATATAATCAAACTGAGAAACAGAATATCACATTTAATTGATCAATCGGCAAATGAATCACATTACATTTGGAAGCCTCTATGGCCTGCACAAGAGTAGAATGCAGCTGATGAAGCAATCCATCTTCATTGAGGGTAACTGCTGGCTGCCAGTCTTGAGTCTTATCAATTGATGGCAGTGTAGAAGGGGTTCCAGTAGACAGCATATCATTGCCAACTTGATTGACTGTAATTGAAATACCAAGTTTGGCAGCTGTGTGCATAACCTACAAATATGGAAATCTTAGGGTCAAGGGTAATGAATTAAATTAGTTGATGCTCTCAATCATATTTGATGGTTTATGTATCTAACTTGAGCTATTTTGGTGAAGTGCACAACTAATGAAAATCGTATGTGGTCCTCTATATATACCATAGAACGAACTTCAACCATAATAATGAAGCACACGCTTGTAAAACAAGCACAAGCTTGATAGGAAACAACCAAAATGAGGTTTTGAATGGTTTTCTTAGCATATGTTTGGAAACACGGTACAGACATGAAATGGGCGGTGAGTCCCAAGCTGGTAGTCATAGCTTCAGCACAAATGTGAGGTCACACCACGAAAATTAAAGTTTCCAAACACACTTTTAGTTTGGATGGTCATCCAATACTTGACTTAGGGTTCCTTAAGACTCTGTGAGCTGAAGATTCAGCAGACGTAAAACAAACTTTTGAACATTCAGCCTGTTGGGGCAGTATTAACTATTACCAATCATAGTGGTCAAATTATAATGTATAATATATTTCGTACTCTTCTTTCTTGAGTAACTTTTCATAACTAACCAAATAAGACTTGTTCTTGTAATACTTTTGGATGAACTCGTCCAAACATAAAACTTATTCTCTAAAAATTAACTTAATCCAAAAATAATTCCCTAAAAAATAATTCTATGTCAGTTATCTAAACACACAAGTTAGTGGACATAAAAACCTTCATGAAAATATTATTTCAAACATTCCCACGCATTCAATATTAACAACACACATATTGACATCCATGCGCAATAGTTTTTTTGGTTCAATTGACACTCCTTTTGACTGAACTACTATGCAAACAACATTGCTTTGAACATAAAAGAAGAAATGATGATGTAAATGAACCTGAAGATGACTTGTCTCAATCTTGTGAAGCAAAGGATTAAGCAAAACTGAAGAGATCCATTGCCTGAGTCGGTCACGCCACTGCTCAATTTGAGGATAGACACCTAAATGGTCAAAAGCTTCAATTGCTTCTTCCATGGACATCGGTGGAGGAAGATCGCCACCTTCGCCCTTCTTAGGGGGAGTGTTAAACTTTTGGGATCCCGGAGACATCCTCACAGGCCTCAATGGCGTATGTCTTTTCACTCCAGGGGTATTAGCCGATCCTGTAACTGTATTAGGGCTCACTATTCCAAAACCAGGAACTGAAGAAGGTGGAGTAGACAGCCTCCCTGCAGATTCAGTTATTCTTTCATCTACTTCAGCTAAGAACTGTTCCAGCTTTTCCTCGGATGTTATCTTATTCGCAGAGGATGCCCTCCTAGTAGACCAAGGGCTCGAGACTATGGAATCCGTTCCCGCTGAACTCTTTGCAGGTGAAACTAATCCAGGGGAAAGATATAGAGATGCACCGGGCGACCTTGAAGGAGTACCAACTAAACGACCAACAGCACCCCTATTAGAGTTTGAACCATCAGCATCAACACGACGACTAGGGCTTGAAATTGGCTGATGGAGTGGAACAAGCATATCGGAAGAAACTAGCTGAGGTTTAGATTTCGGCGGCTTCTTGGATGACTCAGACCGTACCAAATCAACCTTTGGCTTCACTCCTAAAAGCTCTAACTGATGTTTAGTAAGAAACATTTCATTCTTATTAACTTTGTTTGAATCAGGCACAACCATAGCTGCAACAGCACCTCCACTATATCTAACTTTAAGCAACCACACAACTTTGAATAGTGCTAACATAGTTCCAATGAAAAAAAGACCCAACAAAGTTTGCAATGTCTTGACAACCCAATCTGAATTTCAATAAATTGACAACAATAGTATAAATTACCCCAAAAAAATTCAAAAAGAAAAGAAAAAAAAAAAGAGTTAAAGATGAGAACTTTACAAGCTGTAACAGGTGAAACACATTCGAACTTGAAGATGTCAATGAATCCATTTTCCCTGCAATAATAAAAAGCGAAATTTAGGCATTTTAAATGATGGAACGAATAACGTTGATTGGGGAAAAGAGTTGTACCTGAAGGTGATGGCAAGAAAGGCGAATGCGGAGGCAGAGAAGAAAATAAGGATTGAAATGAAAGTGTAATTGGAAGGTTGAAGACTGTTGGAGGTGAGAACAGCGGATAAATTAGGGTTTTGATAGACAGAGAATTTGGATTTGGATGATGAAGGGGAAGAAGCCATGGTTCGCTAGGGTTTTGGAACTGAGGTTTTTGGTTCAAATTCAAAGTTCAAACCATCGAGCCAAGTTCTATTCTGTTTACTCTAGTCTTCACTTCTAAAACTTTTTTTTTTTAGCATTTCACTTTTTCTTTAATAATCGTAAAATTTGCCTCCATTTCTTCAATTTATAACAGCGTTTAAAATTTGGAAAGAAAAAAAATAAGTGGTTGTTAACGTAAAATACATTTGTGATTATAACAAACAGAAAATTATAATTATAGTTGATTAAATTAAAATTTTACGAATAACGGAATAAGTACTTAAAAGAAATACAATCAAGTTTAACATTATCGTCATTTATTTGTGTTTATGCCTTAGTTAATGTTGAGATTTATGAAAAATTAAAAAATTAATGTAAAAAATTTCTTGTTTTTAGTTTAAATCTTTTAAAAAAATAAAAATATAAAATTAATCGATTGAAAACAAGGTTTGAAAGATATCAAATCCACTTAGTTGGTTATATATATATATATAATATTATTTTTAGTTGAATATATATTTTTAACAATTAATTTATTTATTTTCTTAAGTGGACAATCATTCAATACTTTAGTAAATGCGAACGTTGTTCAAAGAGTCTAAAAACACTTATTTTATAGTTACATTAGAATTATTTAGCATTTTATTTGAATTTAGTTTGAGTTTGGGTTATGTTAGACAAATATAAATTCATTTGTGTTAGGCTAAATAATATCTCTTACTTGACAATTTGAATTTATTTTAATTTGTGTGTTATTTTAAAAAAATTGAATTGAGTTTATGTTAATTGGAAAATTCAAATTTAGTTTGCATATAGAGAGTAAATCATAATTTTTGTTAAATGGACATTCAGATTGATTCACTTATATTATTTATCTAAAAAATAAAAGTCTCACATAATTAATTGTTTAGATGTGGTTCTTACAAGTCAAAAAATTACGATAATGTACATTTAACTATTACACGATCTCCAAAATATCATACCTAACACATACAAAATGTCTCCAAGACATAAGTAACACAATATTGGATTCATTGACATCTTCAAGTTTTAAATTGTAATTCATTATGCAAATCCTACATAGTCAATTACACCACAAACAACAACTCCAACACTCCCGATTGAAAATGTAAAAAGATTTCTTATTCAAAGTATCGACCAGTACATTTACTTAAATGATATCTTAATTGTAAATTATAATATTTAAAGAACCTCATTCTTTTACTTTGCCTTAAATTAAGCTATTCTTTTTTGGTCAAATAGACATTTTAAACTTTTGTGATCACTAAAGACATTAAAGCTTACACATTAAAAATGATGTCTCCACATCTTGAGGACAAATATTATAGGTAGAATAATTTTCTTCATAAAGGTATGAACTGGTGGGAAGAATAGGCTACCACCTTGTTTGTTTTGCATTAAGATACACCTTAAGCCCTTCAAAGAGGTTCTCCGAAAGACGTCAAATCATATAGTTGGAACTGAAATTACTAACACTATTCTAGTGTTCAATTTGGTTTTTAGCTATTGAAAACCCTTTTTGCATCTCTGATCCCCAATCGAAAGAGTGATTCTTGCGAGCCAATCTTGTTTAAGATAATTCTATTTGAAAGAATCTCCTATAACATTTGAATTAATTGAAGAATCATCAATTGGTTACATCCATATGACTATCATTTGATCAATATATGTGTCATCCAATCTTTAGAGTCAATTTGGTGTTGGAAAGATCCTCATATGATTCAATTTTTTTTTTTTAAACTTTTGTCATCGATTAGTGTTAACTAATGGTACTTGATTTTAAAGGAGAATGACAAATTTCAAATTATGTCATTTGTGTAATATTGTGGTTGAATCACACTTCCATACCTTTAGAAACTATAGTTACATGAAGGAGATTTGAAATGATTTTATCCCAAATATTATGTCTAACTTCTTTGGTGATTTGAATCGGAAAGACCAATTATGTACAAATCTTGTTGATGTATCTACTAGTCATGGTTATTCTTAGCTTATGTTATTTATAGTAATTCTAGATGATATTTGGAGTAGGAGAAATGAGAAGATATTTAAGTTCTTTGGTGTGCTATTAGTTTGTTGGTCCATAAAAGCAAGCTATTGAGGCAAGCTTTACCGGACAACTGAATGAACATAGTAGTGAATGTAATGTAGAAACATCATTAGTTGGTTGCTTCCTAACCCTGGTTGGATAGCGCTTAATACAAATAATCTATTACTAGCAATCGTCAATTTACTTCTCCTGAAGTGTTCTTAGAGGTGATGATGGAAATTTTATTATGACCTTTGCAACTACCTTCCAACTGTGTTATGTACTTGTGGCAGGGTAATGGATATATTTAATAACTTGAAAATTGCCTGAAATAAATGTTTTCTTCATATTCAGGTTTATTATATATTAATTATGACTCATGTCTTTAGAGAGACTAATTAGACCATTGATATTTTGACAAAACATAGTTTAAGTTTATACTCCAATTTTAGGATTTTTTTTTTACTTTTCTCCTGCTTTATTTCTCATAGGTATATATGCTTATTGTATTTCCTTTCTCGAAGTCTCTAAAAAAGCTCAATAAAACACTAGATTATAAAAAAATAAAAAACTTTAGATAGACAATAATCCAAAGAATATCAAATAAAACATGAGAAAGAAAACAATATATTTAGAGTAATCCTCATGTTTCAACCAAAAAAAAAAAAAAAAGTAATCTTGATGTGAGAAAGGTTTCGTGATAAAAGTAAACATCTGATCCTACTAATGTCTGATTCATATCAGAAGATAATTGTAGTTGTTCTTATCTCAACTACCAAAACCTTTACACCCAAATCTATATACCATACTTCTTTATTCAATATTTTATTAGTATCTTCTTTCTTTCTTTCTTTCTTTTTTTCATTGAAATCCGAACAGACACATACTATAATCACATCACACACCGTTTGATTATTGCTGCAAAGACAAGATGCATAAGAGAATCAACACAGCACGCTTCATTTTTTCTTCTCTTTTCAGAACTAATTCTTCTAACTCTCATTATGCTGCTTCTTTTTCCACCACCTCCTTCCTCTTCGATGACACTCAAATACAGGTTTCCCTCATTACTACTTTATCTCACAACTTGGTCAAAATCATTGACCCCACTTTTTTTTATGTATAAATTTTTTAACTTTTTCATTTGTTTTTTCTTCGGTCCTTTATTACTTCAACTTGGTCAAAATGATTGATCCCATTTTTTTGTATTCATAAAAATTTGAACTTTTTCATTTGGGGTTTCTTCAATTCTCTATTAATTCAACTTGGTTTGTTTCAATTTATCAGATGATTTTGATTAAGTTTAATTGCTTCTTCAAAGTTGAACTATGTTTATGCTTTGAAGGGTTTTAAAGTTTCTACTTGTTGTTACAGTTTAAAGAGAGTGTTGCTCAATTTGCAGCTGAACATATTGCCCCTCATGCTTCCAAAATTGACCACACTAATTATTTTCCAAAGGTCTGTATCATGATCTATTTCTTTTTTAATCATCTTCATGAACAGTTCATAACTCATAGTGTAGTTTAACACACTGATTGTGTTTTGATCCAATTTTAGGAAGTTAACTTGTGGAAAAGTATGGGAGAGTTTAATCTCCATGGGATTACTGCACCAGGTAATCTTTTTATTTATTTATAATTTTTGTCTGAGTGAATACTCAAGTTGATCCTGAAATTGTAGGACTATATAAACCTAGTCTCCCATATTATTAATATTTCAAAATAGTCTATGGAATTGCAAACTCATAATCAAGTTCGTCCATTTGTCAGGATCTATTATCAAATGTATCTATGACATTATTCATTTAGTTTCAAAATTATCCAAAATATTAACAGAGGGATGAACCTGACTAACATTTTGCAATTGATAATATGGAAGACTAGGTTGGTTCAGTTCTATAGTTTCAAGTACCAAGTTGGATAGTTACTCTACTTTCCTTGGTTTGCTGCATTCATTTTCTGCTATGTTAAATGACTTCATTTTTAGATTTTTAAGCTGTTGGTTTTATCTGCTACTGTGATTTTCATTTGACACATTTCCTCTTTTAACTCTATGAGATAGTGAAGATAATAAATGCTAATGCAGCAATTCTTTCTGAAATACGTGGCTTTCAATGATAAAAAATGGTGTCTAATGTAGATACTAATTTATTTTGCAGGTTTAGAGTAGAATTCGTTCACCTATTCACAAATTGTTATCCTTTTTCATTTTTCCACAAATGGTATTATATGGTCTAGGACCTTGATATCTTTGAAATTGTTCTTCTTTAGGTGTTTTGAACTTCTCATTAGTATACTTGGCTTCTTCGCAATATGATCACGTCTTTTGTTCCAACAAACTTTTTCCAATTCTCTTTCTGCTTATTTGCAGAGGAGTATGGAGGGCTTGGTCTAGGTTACTTATATCATTGTATTGCAATGGAAGAGATTAGTCGTGCTTCAGGATCTGTTGGTCTTTCTTATGGTGCTCATTCTAACCTATGTATCAATCAGCTGGTAATAATTGAAGGGAACTTAAGTCTCTTTCATTTTATGCTTGACGATTTTCAAACAAATCTTCAGGTTTGCTACCTTCTGTTTTGTTTAGGTGAGGAATGGAAATCATGCTCAGAAACAGAAATACTTGCCAAAGGTTCTATGCTAGACTCTAGTTCTGCCTAGTTTAATCTTATTTAAGTCCACCTTTTCAATGCAATATTGTCTGCCTTGCACTATTGGCAATACAATAATGTTACTTGAACAACAATTTGACAACTTTTTTACATGATTAACATAGTTCACATTAGTGGTTAACGCAATTTAATGAGTGGTTAAGGGGTATGTCAAAATTGAATAACGCATTAGCCATCAACAGAACTTTATTAACCATGAATTTAAATGTTATTAACCACAACTTCAGGTGGTCCAACTACATTTAGACGAACATTTAAAACGGCTTAATCACATTCAAATTTGTGGTTAATGAAATTTTGTAGATGGTTAATGAGTTGCGATGCCTGGTATATTTATTAACCAACTATAACACTTCACAAACCACGAGTCTGAGCTGCATTAACCAACATTTCTGTTGCCAATATGTGTAATGTTTGACTTATCAACCAAAAATGCTCGTAATTAGTCGTAGCTTTCCACCTATTTCTTGTCTTCGTTAATAGCCATTCTCAGCTTTTCTGTGTCTATTTGTCTGTCTATCCATCTATAGTTAAGGCTGACATGTTATTTTACCATCTTCAAAATTGAAGCTTATCTCCGGTGATCATGTGGGAGCTTTGGCAATGAGTGAGCCCAATTGTAAGATATGTGAAATTAAATAGCAGTATCTTAAATATTAGATATTCCACGGACTTTGCCAAGTGAGTTTGTATTTTCTGCAGCTGGATCTGATGTTGTCAGCATGAAATGCAAGGCTGATCGCGTAGATGGGGGCTATGTACTTAATGGGAACAAGATGTGGTGTACTAATGGACCAACAGCTCAAACATTAGTATGTTTCTTCAATTTTCTTCCATGTTATTTGTATTGTCCGCGTTCATGTTTGATTTTTAGAAAGTGAAAAGGGAAATGTTGCCTCAATTTGTAATTTAAATGGTTTTTTGGCGTAACGACATACCATTGTCGTGATCTATGGACCTATTGCAAAATAACAAAGAAAAATATCAATATTTCATAAGGCTTTATTATATCACACATGCGTAAAAATGATTTAGCAAATGCTGGTTCCAAGTGTTTAGATATTTAAAATGTAGATCACATTTCACATATCTAACTGCGCACATATATCACATATACTGAGAATACATAGCACACATTTGATTGTGTTGAATTGAATCAGGTTGTATATGCAAAAACAGACATAACAGCTGGGTCAAAAGGAATCACGGCATTCATCATTGAGAAAGGAATGCCCGGGTAATTGTGCTGACTACTGAACCTTGACAACAAGTTATGCGATATTGAGTAGAAAAAAAAGGGAGTCGTGATTACTGATAAAAAACAAACAATTAATATCAGAGAAGTACAAAAAAATCTGCTCACATGGTTGAAACGATGAGGCCGTGCTTATATGATAAGTCATTTTATTACAACGAGAAAATTTGAAATGAAAGATGAAAACCTGACAATGGTTGCTGTTTGTTGACTACAGATTCAGTACTGCCCAGAAATTGGATAAACTAGGGATGCGAGGAAGTGATACGTATGGACGCATGTTCCATGTAAAACTTTCTATATTTAATTGATTTCCGACCACTTGTTTTACTGATAAGATGAAATTTTGTGGGCAGATGTGAGCTTGTCTTTGAGAATTGCTTTGTTCCGGAAGAAAATGTTCTAGGGAAAGAAGGGAAAGGTCTTGCAATTTCTTTTATAGTCTTTATTGTTTTTAAAGGGAAAATCATCTTTATATTATTTGGTAGGGCTCGTTTGGATAGACTTATGAAAAATGAACTTATATCCAAGCTTTGTTTTAAAGGATTTTCTTTACTAAGAGAAGTTATTTTTAATCTGATACAATCGTTAGGAATTACTCATATGAAGTTATTAACAACCACTTGTGTTGAAAACCACTTAATCTTCCACTTATTTCAGAAGCTTAACTCTACTCTTTCCTCCCAAATTAAGTATTTATTTTAGTTATTTTTTCAAAAGTGAATCCAAACAGGTTCATAATCTGGGCTACAAAGTTTATTGTGAGACTAAGATTATTCTTGCATAGTATGTCCACATTGATCCATCATATGAGCTGTTGCTTCTCTCTCACGCACACACGTGCACACAGACACACTCACTAAGAATGTAAAAACATTTGAAAAAAATTCACAAAAAGAGCACATTTCTTGTGTTCCTATCTTTGTTACTTTTGAACAAGAACTTTGTTTCCCGTGGCAGCATCTTCCAAAATCACTAGATACACACATATATTTGTGTAAATTAAAAAAGTTCTCTAATGAAGTAGACTCATTAGTTGTTCTGTCGGTTTTTCGGACGTAAATTCTGATAAAAAGCCACTTTTGTTATGTCTGTTAACAATATGAATCAATAAAGAATGAGTGAAAGAGAGGAATGTCAAAAGGAGGGCAAGGTTCAATTCAAATAGCAATCTTATGAATACAAAGTTTTCTCAAAGAATATAGTAAGACATAAATAGACTAGACTGCCATTGGCCCAATTATAACAAAAGGCCCATTACATGTTATCTAACAATTTCAAGTGTTAATAATATTTTGGATTTTGGGTAATACCGTTATTTTCCTTTTGTTCAGGAGTCTATGTCATGATGTCTGGTCTGGATCTGGAAAGGCTTGTTTTAGCAGCTGGTCCCCTCGGCATTATGCAGGCATGTCTCGATGTTGTCCTTCCTTATGTTCGACAAAGAGAGCAGTTTGGTCGTCCTATTGGGGAGTTTCAGTTTATACAGGTTCATAAATCGGCAACATAATTTATTTTCTCCATGTATTGTATGTGAATCATAGCTCACTGTCAATTTATCTTTTGGTTACAGGGGAAAGTTGCTGATATGTATACTTCTTTACAGTCCTCAAGGTAGAAGTTTCTAATGTCACAGTGGTGCTATTTTTTCCTGCTAAATTAGTTTGCATGACGGTCGATAACATTCTTTATTTCAGGTCTTATGTGTATTCTGTAGCCCGGGATTGTGACAGCGGAAAAGTTGACCCAAAGGTGCCTCCACATATCTGTATCTTGTTAATATGATGTTATCAAGTTATTATTGTCTTTTCATGAAAATGTAAGCATCATTATTGGGCTCTTTAAATGGATAATTTTTATTAATGAAACTCATTCTATATTACTAGATGACAAAAGAATAAGAATAATAATATTAGATATAGAGTTGGAGTAGCACAGATTGCAGAAAAGGTAGTTGAATCTTGAACTAGGTGGTTTGATCATATGTGGAGGAGACTTGTTGATTTCGTACTAAGGAGAGTAGATAGGATAGAGGGTAGTCTAATCACTAGAGGCAGATGAAGACAAAAAAAAAAACTATAGGAGGAACTGTAAAAAAAGACTTAGAGGTCTATGGTTTGGATAGAAATATGATTTATGATAGAGGATTAGGGTGCCATTTGAACCATGTAGTCGACTTCACTTAGTGCGATAGGGCCTGGTTGTTGTTGCTGTAATGAAACTCATTCCATATTTCTTATGCATTATGTCATACATGAATGGATTAACCTTTATTCTTTGTTTTTGTGTTTTCCCTTTTTATCTTGTTTATTTTGATTTGGGTTCAATTTGCATGGTGTACTAACACAAGTAAAATTTGAAGTGGCATCTGTGAATTACAATATTATAATGTATAAAATTATCATTCTTGAAATGCCAATGTTTCTGCAATGTCTCATAAACTTGAGCTAAGATCATGTTGGCTCATTGTAATTCTAGTGGCTCAGGTTTCATCCTGGTCTTCAATGCAACAACTCTACTACTTTTCTGTTTGCATCAAACTATTCATCGTAAAACATATTGTCTTCATACTAATTTCAGGATTGTGCTGGAGTTATACTTTGTGCAGCTGAAAGAGCTACTCAAGTCGCTTTGCAGGTAAATAAGTTCCTTGCATCCGTTATTGTTGCTACTATTGTTTGCCTATTCACATTTTCCACCAAACTCGCAGGCGATACAATGTTTAGGTGGGAATGGCTATGTGAACGAGTATCCAACTGGTCGTCTCCTTAGAGATGCTAAACTATACGAGATTGGCGCAGGAACAAGTGAGATCAGAAGAATGATTATTGGACGAGAGCTCTTCAAGGAGCAATGACATTCTAGTCCTTTGGTTGGAATTGAGCGCTTGGAAATTTCTCTATGTAAAAGTAATGTTCATTTATCAAATAAGATTGCTGTCATCACCAGCATTGATCAATAATGCAAGGAATAAAAGCTGCCATGTCATATTTGTATGAGCTTTTTTGCTGCGAAAAATCTTTCAAGCAATCCATTACTCTTGGAAAATGACGTTGAAAAATAAAATGTTAAGGTCTGACATTCAATATTTGGTGCCAAAAGTAATATAGATTTCTCCACTATAGATACTTATATTATTCAAAGAAACCTTTTTGAATAATAGAAAAGAATATTTCGGCATTTCTAAACTTCTTTTAGTAAAAATGAGTGTTTATGCTATCACCAACTTTTTAGTAATTCAACTAAAATGAACATGATCATTATTTTTATTGAACATTTGATGATTTTAAAGGACATTTTTTTATGGAAAAAAATGAATAAAACTTGGAAAAAAAATTGAATATCTCTGGTCCTTAATATAAGAAGAAATTATAAAAATTACAAAGACCACTGAACTGATTTGATGTTTAAAATTTATTCTAAACCTTAATATAAGAAGAAATTATAAAAGTTACAAAGACCAATGTACTCGCTTGATGTTTAAAATTTAAAATTTCTTCTAAACTTTAATATAAGAAGAAATTACAAAGATCAATGAACTCTTTTAATGTTTACAATTTAAACTCGATTCCAAATATACTCATATTACATGTGTTTGTATCTACTAAATTCCATCGGAAAATAGTATAAGCAAAAATAATATTTAAAAAGTAAAGTAATTAATTTAAAATTTAAACTAAATATTTATTTTCTTATATTTCGTTTTAGATAATTTATTATTTAATATATATCTGACATTAAATAGGAGTATAAAAAAATTCTAACAATGCACCAATATTTTTTTTTATAACAGGACCAAAGGTAGTCTTAAATAAAAGTATCCATGCAACTTTCTTAAAAACTTCTACTATTATAGTTCTACCAAACAATTTTTTGAATGTTTACGGCCAAATTTCTAAACTGTAAATTACGTTAATATAAGAAAGTTTCTTTTCTCATCTCAAGTCTTCTCAAAAGCACTTAAATTTTGTGTACTTTACACGTTTGGATATCATTAACCACCCTTAATATAATGACATGAAATATGGGAACAGAGTAGCTCAAGAGGTAATGTCTTATATTACATTATGTCAAGACTAGTCCTTATTTCGCTAGTTTAGTTCACTTAATTGCCAATCTTTCTACCACAGATCATGCAATTTTTTCTGAGCTAACAAGCTCAAATGGTTGTAATCAAACATGCAGCACTAAACTATACACAGAATCATTGATAAATAAATTTGTACAAAAGCAAGGCCAACACAAAACTCAAAACAACCTTGAAACTTTAGACTCTAACTACTGTTGGAGAATAATCTGCCTGACCCACTGAGGAAGACTTAGAAGGTTCCATAATCACTGGTGCCTGTTCCAAAGAGCTATGAGTATCATCATTGGTCATGCCAAATGTCATTTTCTCCACTTCGTCTTTGGTATATATGTGAATCTTGGACACCACATCACAAAACTCACTGCATCCAAAGCAAAAGCACTAGAAAACTTAAATATAATAAAACAAGTCACAGCTGTTTTATAAACTATCATGGAGAGCTTATTTCAATAACGAAAAATAAAATAAAGTCACATTGTTTTTATATGAATTATACATCTTTTTATAAGCTATCCTGAAGAGTTTATTGAAATAAGCTGAAACCAACTTATAGGCATGTCATATAAGCTATTTTCATACTTTTTTTCCAAACAGTTTCACAAGTGCTTATGCTCGTAGATAAGTTCAAATAACAATTCAAACAGGCCCTAAAAAATTCAAAAGCAGCATCCATGAGAAAGAATACTTACTGCCATGGATCATCCCCTACAACCATTATGTCATTCTCACTGTCAGTGTAGAGAATCCTCCATCCCTTATCATGGTCTCTAAGAAGGCCTTCCATGCCAAATAGTTTCTCAAGTTCACTCAGAAGATCGACGTAGCAGTTCAACCTCGAGAGATCAACAGCTCTTCCAACTAAGCTGCCTTGCTTGTGAACCTTCATGTATTGTATGTTATATAGGTGTGTAAAACATCAAACATTTAAAAAAGAAGCATCATATCATAATATCTTTTTGTTGTTATCATCCCTCACCTTTGTGCAACTTCTTTTTGCAGTGTTCTGTAAATTTTGTGAACTAGTTTCTGCAGACAAAGGAAACCCGAATAGTTTGCAGGAATTTACCTTTCCCTTGACATTGTTATCATTTGGAACCTTAATGTTAGTAGCTCCTAATGAAACAGATGCAGAAATGTTGTCCTGCAGTTTATCTTCATTTGGAAGATTCAATTCAGATCTTCCAACTTCATTTCTAATGTTCCCTGCCAATATCGATGGCGTGCTAAATGAGACGTTATTGCTCCAGAAATTCATGTGCTTTGAGGTAAACATATTAGCTTGATCATTTTTGTAAATATCTCCATAAGGAAAATATGCAGATTGGAAGTTTGGTTTGGTTGCTTGACGGAGGTTGAAATTTGTGCAACTTACATTAGGATTATTTCCCCATGCACCAATATTTGAATCGACTTTTTGTGTAAGTGATTTCAATTTACATATTTCTTGACCTTGCAAGACCCTTGGAAAACTGTTGGTTTCCACAAAGCCTGCTGCATAACTGAAAGGGTGAGCATTCATAAGCTCAGAAGAGGTAACTGCTTTTCCTACTCCTGTTAATGCAAGATTTTGATGGCTTGAAGAGCTCAACTCAAAACCTGGCTTGTTGGTTAATTTGTCACATCCATAGTATAGTGACATAAAACCTGCATTTTCTTGACCTTGCAAGACCTTTGATGATCTTATAGACTCCTCAAAGCCCATCATTCCACTGCTTCCGGCTGCTACCCCCACCGACAAAGAAGCCAAAAATGTAATAGAGATAGAGCATGGTTAGGTTAGGGCCTAGTTAGAAATTTTAGGGTCTTAGACAAAATAAATCGTCAATTTTCATTTTTTTTTTTACAGAATAGATTTTCATATTATTCCTAATAGTTTTTGAGCTGAAAAATAATTCGTCGAATTTTTATAATAAAGTAATTCTATCATTTCACTTTCAATAAATAATATTGCGAATCCATTTAATGTATCTAATAACATTGTTGATTTCAGATACGATCCAAACAGGTTCTCTGAGTGGAAATTATACTTATATTGGTAGATTAGACACATAGTAATAAATATTAAATAATTAATAATATCCATATTAGTTAAAAAAATTAACTCAAATATACCATAAAAATGGGAGAAACATTTAAGGCTTATAGCAATTGCTTTCATTGCCTTATGCTATACAAGGCTCTGGTACATCAAGTTAAGCAGGGCTAAGGATTTCATTTCATCATTAGGAATCATACCACTGGGTGAGGCAACCTGCAGACCGGTCCGCGGTTTCTTCAGCCTTGGAGAAGATTGAATGCTTAGGGGAGGCAGAGGAGAAGAAGGATTGATCTCCCATGGAGATACTCGGTCTTGATGATTAGTCTCGTTATCCTCATCCCATCTAACCTGTTTTGGATATCACAGTAAGCTTACACTAATGAAGCCATCATCATATGGTCATTAATTTAATTATCCTCAGTTTGATGTTGAGAATATTTTAAATTCAAATATAAGTCTTTAAATTCTTTATCCTCAAATATTTCTGAAGCACTGGACGCTACAATATGTACAGATAAAGGGGAAAGGGATATATAGACTTAGATTCAAATGCCTCAATAATAAAAAAAATCAGGTTGATAAGTCATATACTTCAATGGCAAAGTTGGTAAACATAAAAACTAGGGAAAATTTGAGTACTAAGTCTTAATGTATAAATATGGACTCAGAATGTACTGCATAGTTTATAAAGCAAAATTTCAAATGTACCATCAAGCACCTCCATTTTGATTTAGGCCATCTATAGGGATCCAAGTCACTTATTCCAATCAACATACCACTATTACACCTACAAGATAGGAAGATAATATCATACCAAGAAACATTTTCCAAGGAAGACATTGACGTAAAGATTTATAATTATATTGTACATTACCTTCTCTCCGGCGATTCATCCATTTCAAATGTTATTTTGAATCTTGTCCCTATGGATACTGGATTCTTGATGCTTTTAACATATTTTTGGTAGGGAACAACAAATTCTGCATGACTCGCTCTGTATCATGGGAAAACCAATGATTTTATTGATTTATATTGCAGTGTGAAATTCATTCATCTTGAAAAGCAAAAAAAAAGGTGATCAATTAGTACTAGTACCTTGGACTATAAAAAACATGAAACATGCTTTTGGTGGATATAGCATTTGCTACAGAAGAAAGGAAATTGGGATAACAGTTCTGTTTACCAACAATTGATTCAGGAAGACCATTTCTAGGTCTAACAGCTCTTCTGATTCCCAATCTCAGCTCTCCATTTTCACCCCTACAAAGACATTAATAATTGTTGTCACTTGAAAATAGTGTAGATTATGTAATTATGTGTAATAATTGTATTTGGTTTATTAATTAGGTCTATTAGGTTTAAAATAGTCTATATAAACATATTTGCGTCTGAACTCTATTCACAACTTTGAAATATAGCAGAAATATTTTTTACAATAAGCAATAATGATTTAAAAGATACTAGAATTATACAAAAAGACTATTCTTTCTTTAACTGTATAGTTGGACTCATAAGTTTGATTCCATTGGCATTCAAAGATTATTTTAACTTATTTTTCATGCTTTTGAAGTTCGACAATACAAATAATCTTGATTCTCATGCACAAGAAGTCATGGATTTTTTAGATATGTTCTTTCCTAGTTTGGTACTTGACATCCACCAAGACAGTAAGTTCCTTAATATTAGTAACTCACCAAAAAATTTAATTATTCAGATAAAATGACAAAAGTATAAAATTCAATTTTACTTTTTTGGCAATGGATAATTACTTTCTACTAAATTTTTGAGAGAACCTTGTTTGACATTATCAGCTAGAATATTAAAAATATTATTAAAAGTGATAGAGATTCAATACATGCCTAGAAATTTCTCCATGCACAAACTCACATAGATAGAACAGATATATACCTTAGAAAGAGAACTGCATCACCAGAAACAAGATTCTTTTGGTTCACAAAAATGCTCCATCCAGTAGTGAGTAGATGCCGCCTTGGCTGACCTGACAAATCACCACATTATTTTGTGTACCAATTAATCAACTTATGAAACCACACCTTTTTCCTTTTCTAATTACATTACCTCTATAAATATGGCGAAATTTCCATTCCACACCATGCAGGTCTTTGGCAACAAGCTCTTGAGAGGGCCTCTGCAGCTTATAATCCTGTAGTGAGAAGTAAAAGGAGCAATTCACATAAGCACTTGTGAATTTTTTTGAAAGAACTTATGGAAACAGCTTGTGACATTTTCATAAGCTATTTTCAGCATTCTTTCACAAGTTACCTAGGATAGTTTATTAAAACAACTTATAAGAAAACAGTTTGACATGTTATCTTTCTTTAATAAGATAGCTTATTTATACATTAGCTCTTATATGGTAAACACTTAATTAAACTGTTTAACCAAACATGGCGTAAGACTAATCAAACTTCAAACAGATCATTGTTGAAAGATTTCATACCAAAGGAGGAAAACAGTCTTCAGCAGCTCGACGAGGCACAGAGAACCCTCCATGAGTGCTGGTATCAGAGACAGTCAGTGTCTTGCAGAACATGTGAGGGGTTGATTTTGTTGGTAATCCTTCATTTCCCTCTTCATCTGCTTCTAATTCTTCAACTTCTTTTGCCTCCATATGCATCCCTGCCAACTGAAAAGTGAACACAATTCATGTATTATAATTAGTATTATGCTGGTGGCAAGGATCAAACTCTCTCCCTTCATCACTCACTTTGCTTCTTAATTCTCCCACCACAACATTTTGGGCGAAAAACGAAAAGAAGAAGATACATGTTGATTGATTCATTCTTTTAATAATAGTAAATAAACCATCAATTTGGTCTCTAAAACTCTCTCTTCTATTTAGTTTTTTAATCCATCAAGTTAGTCCCTGAATTATAATTTTCTCTCCTATTTTTAGAGCAACTTAGAAACTAACATGATGAACTAATAATAGTTTATGGACTACTTATGATACTTCTATAGTTCAAAGACCAAATAGGAGAGAGAACTGTAGTTTAGTGACTAAATTATTAAAGGTTGCCTCAAATATACTTGTTTAATTGGAAACACACACCCAAACATAAAGAACTTAATTAAAAACAAACCTCAGCCTGAGGAAGCAAAGTAACTTGTGTATAAACCTCATCATTCTCCTTATTAGCCTGTTAGAGAAAATAAGAATTTAAGCAAAACCAAAAGAGTAATATAGAGCTAACATAAAGGGGTTTAAGAAATGATAATTCAGGAAAAACACTAGTAGTTAATCCAAAGAGTACTAGAATTGAGTACTCACAAGTAGTTGGATATTGACAACCCTGCAAAAGATCTGTGGCTGAAGATCAAAAGTTGGTATCTCCAATGATGTGAAAGAAGAGAAAGAAGCAACTTGCTCTAAGTGACCTTGTGGAAAATAAACCACAACATTTCCTTTCTTAGGAAGTGATGTAAGAGGACCAGCACAAGCATGCCAGAGCTCAAGATAAGAAGAAGACACAACAATTGGTGAAGTTGAACTAGTAGAAGATGAACAAGTTGAAGGGGACAAACAACAAACACAACAACAACAACCAACTTTTACACATTCCTTAATGCACAATGCATTCTTGTTTTCAATCTCAGTCATCATCACTTCATGGTTCAGATCAATTTCCATCAACACTTGTTCTGTTTTGTTTCTTGAAAAAGCTTAAATGGAATTAAGAACAAGCAAAACAAAAAAACACCCCAAATGAAAAAAATCACAACTTTATTTAAAGACAGCAAAGAGGGTGTCACCAAGTGGATTTAAAAAAGTAAAACTCATAAAAATGAGGTCATTTTATTTAATCATGTTTGGATGAAGAGAAAACAACAAAGTGATGTTAAAAGGAATTAGAGGATACTCCAAACAAGGCTTAAAGATGAGAAAGGGAAGGAAAGAGAGTAGAAAGAAAAGAAAGAGGATCAAATAATAACAAGAAATTCAAAGTATGATTCCATTCTCATTTGAAGGTAATAAGAAGAGGGAACAGAAGAAACAGAAGACAGAGACAAATGCATAGGAAGCACAGAAACAAAAGGAAAGAAAAGAAAAGGCAATGTGGTAGTGGCTTTTGGACTTAAACTGTTAGAGTCTTAAGAGATAGAGTGAGAAATAGTGTTGTGTGTTGAGTGGAGGGGACAGGCGAAGACAGTACACAACCAACTCTTCCCCACACTCACTCTCCTTTGTTTTTGTTTTTGTTTTTGTTTTTGTTTTTGTTTTTCTTAATAATTATAGTATCTATACCAAGTATTGACTTCTGTCTAGTAATAAATAATCTCTGTTGAAAAATTTATTAAACTCATTATTTTTTAATTACGTTTTTGGCCATTTATTTAAGATATTTGAATCTCTTACTAATTCTATCCGTATCTTACTTTTGGTTAATAATTTATTTCAGGTCGTAGGGTGAGTGATTAAGGCCCTAACTCAAATAACATAAATTGATGAATAGATAAATAATACAGAGAAGTTTATAAGTAGTAGACAATCTTTACCTTATACGTTGATTTTGTAGGATTATTTTAAACTCAATTTAAATTTTAATCTAATATCAGAAGATTATTAAATCACATATTATCAATTTAAATTCTAATATAGTATCAAAAGATTATTAAATCACATGTTAGTAGATAACCGTTATTCAATTACGCTCAAATATCTAATATTAGACACGAGAGATATCTGTATCACAATTTCAAAGAAAACACAATTTGTAAACTCAACTAACACTGTAGGTTAATAAATTTTAAAATATGAATAATAAAGATCTGAATTGTGTACAGTCACAGTTCCGTAAAGCTTAGTATCTACTCAACTATATATATATATATATATATCAACTGTTTGATTAAAATAGAATGGTATAAATTTTGAATATTTTGTTTTATTTCCTATCTTTATAGATCTCATTCGTAGTGCTAATCAAATCATACCTAATTTTGTTTGTTTCATGTCATATCTTTTGGTTGCAACTCTCACACACTACAATGCTTAGCAGAAATAAGTTAGTAATGGTTTTTTCTGTTGATTTGATATATAATTTGGAGGCGTGTCATCCGACAAACATAGCAAAATATACAGTTGTTGCTCATTTAATATGTCACACAACTGGAAGCTTTTGGCAGCAACTGTTGTGTTGTGGCCTTTTATTTTAATTTTCTTTTTTATATTAAATAAAGCTGTAAAAAATTTATAATTATTTCTTGTTTTTAAATTTTTTCTAATTTTTTAAAAAAATATTTTTTTCTTTTTATTTTATCTCAACTCTCTAATTTTTAAGAAAATAAATCTTAACTATCTGAAATTTAATCCGAAATCTAAACAAATACTGACAAAAGATTATTTTAATAAAAATTCAAATTTAATTTTTCTCAAATATTTAATATTAGATAAGAGATATATTTTTAATTTTTTACCATACAAAGAATTTAGATTGAATTGAAGGATTCCTGACAAGCTTCTCACCAGTGAGCAGTGCACTCATTTACAACACATCTCAAACATTGATGACTTATCACTATTTCCTTATCACATTAATTTGAAGTGTTATATGTTTTTGTTTTTCATACACAAGTTCTTCTCTAGCTGCTGGCAAGTTGCAACATCATCTGTCAATTGAGTTTGGACTTTCATGTATATCTCAGACTTATGTATAGTCATTCTTTTTAATGATAAATATTAACAATATTTATTGATTTAAATTATCAAAAAAAAATACAAATTTGTTAAAAAGAAAAGAATGAATCTATGAATAAGTTCGTAACATCTATTTAATATAGAATATAAAATAGAAAAATGACTACAATTTAAAAAAAAAAATTAACCGAAATATATATGCATCTGAATCTATAACACTTACAGTACTAAAGTCACTAATTGAATATTTAGCATTAGATCAAAGTCAATTGTTCAATTTAAAATAATTACACATTATAATAAGACAAAAAAAATTAAATATATTGCACTAAAACAACAAACAAAACACCTTTACACTAAAGCGACAAAATTATAGGGAAATAAAAAAAGAAATATAGATATGTGTAGAAATAAATTATTTGGATTAAAGGATAGATCAAAATGATGTAAAAAGATGATTTTGAAAGAAAAAAAACTTAAATCACCTCTTTTATAATGAAGAAGAAATAGAGTTGAGAGAAAAAAAAATGAAGAGAAATAAATTTAGGCTAAATTTATCTATCTAACAACATTTATTTTTGGGATGTATAATTGTTGATACAATGTTTGAATGAATTATAAAATAAGTCTAACTAGTATAAAGTATTACAATCAAGTTATTATATTGAATGATTAATATAATTTGTTTTGATTGGAGATAAAATATATTTTTAATTTTGATAAATCAAGATGTTTTAAATTCAACTCCTATAAATTTTTTTTTTCCCTACTTCATCAGAGTACTTCATACATAACATCGTCCAACCTCAATTTCATCCATAACTCTCATCCTTCAAGACAACATCATCCATTTTCCTTCTGCAACACCTTTAATTCATGTGTCTTGACACCATTAGTGACTTCAAGAGCTATTGATTATTTGAATAGGCGTGACAATATTATTTATTTGCATTTTGTTTTTAAATATGTGTGTTCTTCTCTCTCAGATATTTGAATCCAGTACAAATTTTGCTAAAAGAACTTTATGATTCATAAATTCCTATGTTTAACAAGGTAAGTCCCTCTCATGCCACTCTTCTCATTAAATCAGTTAAGTACCTTTGAAAGAAGGACAATATTCAATAAATTAATTAGGTGGAAAAATATTCTTAAATTTTAGTTTAAGTGACAAATGTCGATGACGTTTTATCTAAATTTGAATCTGGAACGGCAGTGATTAACTATAATAAAATTTACTATATTTTTTAAGGAAAAATAAAATAAAAAGATAATAAATAAAAAATATTCATCTTAAATTAATAAGGTTAGCACATATGGTTAGATCTTATGCCCACACTAGTTGTAAAAATTGTTAACATTTTATATTATCAGAGAGAGAAGAAATATATATAAATCACCGAATTATAAATCCTAATGAATATAACTTTAAGCTCTATTGATTTCTCTTTTATGTATCCCATTACTATGAAAAATCACTATGGTTAACGCATAAACTTGTGAAAAAAATCAACTTAATTATGTGAAGGACAAAACTTAAGTGCTAAGCACAAATTATATCATGCTATATGAATTAATTTTTATTTATTTAAATTTATAATATTTCTATTTATATTATTGGATATATTTTCCATATTTGAATGGTGATAAAAAAATAGTATAAAATTAATTAGTATATAAAGAGTAGTACCTAAATTATATCCTTACGAAAAATATTAGTATAATACCTTCTCATACACTCTCCTTTTAACACCCAGTTAAAGGGAAGTGAAGTTTTATGTAAATCTAGTCCCTTGTGATCCATTAAATAGATAATTGGAAACCCTAATTAATTTAGTAGCATCAGCACAAATTCAATGAGTCATAGATATTTTTCTATATAAATAAGTCTTATTAAAGAATGTATTAATGTTAATTAGTACTCATATTCTTAATTAAATACTCCTTCACATCCTTAAAAATGGATACTAAATATAAACAATTTGATACCGACATCACCTAATTAAAGGCTTGCCTGTCCTCGTGCTAAGTCATGCAAGTTATTATCACATCACATATATAAATTAAAGTAATGCAAGTTTCAACATACAAAATTGGTTTAGTCTAAGTCAAAAGATCTAATGAAAAAGACTAAGTTATTGGATTATAAAATGAGATATAAATATAATACTATATAAAATATAATAAAAATTATATTTTATTTTTTTATAAAATATTAAAATATTGTATTTATATCTCATTTTGTGTCAGATTTTGTATTTCGATATTATTACTTAGTGTAAAATTGGGGCATACTAGATTTTGCTATTTTGATAATGTAAATATACATAAATATGGTAAAACAAAAAGATCTAATATGATTTGCTTTAGATATAGTTTGAAACCGACATGAAGTGTTGTTTAAAGTACTTTGATTAATTTCTTTTTTGAAAAACTTTAAAAATGATTTATAATATTAACACGAGTTATTTGCAATACAAATAGAAGATTGATCAATACAAGGCAAAGCATAGGGTTGGTAAAGTGACCACTTAAAGTTTAATTCTCTATACTAGGATGAAAAAGTGGCTACATAAATTGTGTTGTGTTGTATCTTTTTTTCTTTTCTTTTCTTTTTACTAATTAGTTAATCAAACTATCAACATCTCAAATTTAATTCATTAACTAAATTAGTATTAGTTATAAGTAGAAGTTTACAGTATTACAATCGATCATAATAGAAATGTATAATTCTTTTCGTGCTAACAGATTAGACTTTAATTATTTAATTGATATTGATTAAAAAAAGTAATGAAAAACAAATATGAGTGTTTAAATATTCAATTCATATTTTGTTTTTTATTTCATCGATTCAACAATACTAATTACTTTACGGTCTCATTTACGAGAACAATGCCTAAATTTCTACTTGAAATGGTCAACATCTCCTTATTTGAATTTTGAGTGATTTTCAAATATTAATAATCTACCATAGATTATAAATCATGCTAACAAGTGCCCTAAATACATTTGTTAAGCAACCAAAAATAAAAATAAAATATAAATTTTAAATTAAAAATCTTACTTTTTACAATTTTAAATATAAATTACACAATTATTAAGATTTTTTTTCTACATTTAGATTTTTAATAAATGTAGTAAAGATATTTGTTAGCATTTTCTATAGATTATTTATCAATATAAAAAATAATGAAATTGTGTTTTTTTTTCCACTAAAATATTAAAACTATTATGAATAATATTATTGTAGATGAATATTAAAAGATACTTATTTATATGAATATTATATTATTGATGATCGTGGATCACAACACTTATGTTTAAATAGAA
>JBBPBS010001017.1:18878282-18905167 GCA_037974835.1 Cicer judaicum
ATCACTCAAACACACATGAAAACATCACATTAATTACTTACCTGCATATAAACGTAAAATCGCATAAAATTTTATTTTTTAAAATACTACACTAAAATACTATTATTTTTAGAAAATATTTAAAATAATAAAATATAATATTTATTAATTATATCCCTCGTTTAGTCAAATATATACAAGATTAACACATCAAATAAAATACACATATAAAGAAAATTATTATAAAAATAATCAATATATATTCAAAAATAATTTAAGCACCAAATTAATTATCTAAACTCTTATTTAATTAATTAAAAACTTTATTATATATTTTGGGGTGTTATAAACAATCCATTGATTTTACTTTCTTATCATTGTTTTTTATTGTATAATTTTAACAATATGAATAAGCAGTGAGATAAATCAACTTTTTTAGAATTTAACAATTTTTTTAAACCAAATTTTTAGAAGTTTGCTGAAAACTGGTTTTAAAACAAATTTTTAAAAAGTTTATTGAAAAATTGGTTTTAAAAATTCATTAAAAAAGTGTATAAAGCTCAAAATATTATATCTGTTTGAAACTAATTAAAAAATTAATTCTTTTTTTTATAAAAGTGATTTTCAAAAACTAAATCAAATCATTAATACGATTTAATTTTGTTCATTTTTAGACCATGAATATCCCTACCTTCTTCAACAAAACTTTCTATCTTAGCAATTTCATTTGTGTATACTTTAGAAGAATCTTTTGAGGGTTGGAACACCAATATGCAAATTCATAACAAGTCTTGAATTTAGTCATTGCAGGAAATCAAAACCAAGACAATGCCTTGATATTGTGAACCGTGCACAAATGCTACATCACTTACTTGTGACAAGTCACGTTTGTGCGACTAATTTTTACTAAACTAACTTTCTACACTAATATGCTATGCCAACATACTACTATCAAATAAAATAATGTTGGTGTCGGTCTAATCACTTCATTTGCACGAACTATCTTGATTTTATTATGCCAACGTTATTAATTCTTGCAGTTAGGGATGAGAATAGGCTAGGCCGTATGTCAAGAGCCTATAGTCTGATCTATCTTATTTAATAAAAAGGCTAGATTCATGCTGTTTTTATAGGCTCAGACTTATAAAAAAGTCTATTATGTCTAACAGGTCGGCTTATATATATTTTATTATTTATTAATATTATTTTTTTATTATTATATGAATAATAATATTTCCTATTTTAAATTCTATCAATTAGGCAATCACTCAGTAATATCATTCCATATTTAGTAGTCGTTCCATATTCGGTAGCAATTCTATATTAGGTAGTCGTTTCATATTCGGTAATCGTTCAATTAGTTAATCATTCAGTAATTGTTCCTTATTTGTTTAAGAGGTAATAATGGGTGCATTTGCTTTAGAAAAAAATCTATTATTTGAAACCAAAAATTATTTTTTAGAGTTTAAAGGATGTTTGTTTCAGATTTTTTTTAAATTATTTTGTTAGAAAAATTATTTTTTGTTTAATATATATATAGATATATACATTGATACTGGTATGTGGAGAACATCAAGGATATGAGTAGAACATTTAAATATTTTAATGTGAATAAGACTTTTAAAAAGACTTTCAGACCAGACTAGACTATTAAAAAGGTCAGGTCATACCGAAAAAAAAGTCTGTGATAGGCCGTAGGCCAGACTTAGACCGAAAAAATAAATCATAGGCCAGACTCATATCTTTCAAAATCTAGTCTGATCTGACCTATTCCTACCTCTATTTGCAATATTGTTGCAGTATATCAACTTTTTCTTTGAAAATCTTGTAAGCATTTACCTTAAAATTGTATACTACAATCATGGTGATAATCTATTTCTGGACCATTTTGGTTTACTCAAACCTTAGTCTCCACTTAATGTTAATGTTTGACATTAGTGTTTGCAGGTACACCTTCTCCTATCGTGTCTCCAACATTATCTCAGCTACACACTTCAAATTCCGGTCAAACACAACCAACTGAGATAATTTCTTCCACCAAATCATGGTCGCCACTATAATTTCGAGTTCCGAACGGAACATCATTATCATTATTAAGTATTTTGAAAGAGATGGAATTTTGTCGTTATTTACTTAGCATGTGATGGAACTAGCCATTAGAGTTGGTAATGTGTCATTTGATTGTGTCGCGGGAGCAGACAGGTCGTTTTGTGTCATAGTCATAAGCCATACACACCCACAAGTAATGGGTCGATTTTGTCGGACTATTTCTTAAATGGTCTATCAAAATTCGACACCATGGTCTGCTTAGTGCTATATGGCACAAACTTGCTCCTTCATCATTTTCTTTTCTAAATTTTCCACCCTATACATGTACTTGGAAAATATATTTGTGGAAAAAGAATATGATTTTTTATCTTATGAAAATAAACATGTTCTGTTTTTTAGTGTTATTTCAAAAGTTCCTATTCCTTTAAGTTCCACGTAGGAAATTAGGCTTGAGATCTTTTTAAGTGTTTATATACTCATATATGATATCAACTTCTATAAGGATTCTACGCGCACACATGCGAATTTTGGCAAATGGTAGAATGCTGTATAAATCGATTTACACTTTCATGTGACCATTTCTTAAGTTGTATGACGTATTAATTCTTCTTATGTTAATAAATTTAAAACAAAACATGTCAAGAGGATGTAATAAGTATTATACAACTTTTAAAATAACCTTCAACCAAGGCCTAAGGATAAAATTTAGCCAAATTGGGTAGAGACTTCATCAACATGATTTGGGATCAAAACAATAAAGTATTTTTGTTGAACACTTAATAAACTTGTCATGTTTTTTATACTTGCATAAATCAATTGCAGCGCCACAAGTGCAAGGAATTGCATTAGTGCAAGGGAAGAAATATGTTAATCTCTTGTCACATTGAAGTCAATTGGGTAAAGTAATTCAAAATGTCAAGATTACCTTATTGAAAATACACACTATTAGAGAAAATGTCTTTAGCCGAGAACCCGTGCTAAAGGGCTAAAAATCGACACTAACATTGATTTAGCGTCAAATTAGTATCGGTTTTAGGTCTAGGCTAAAACAGTGGAAGCTAATCCACAACGTCAGTCAAATGGCATCCGATATTACGTTGTCATCATAAAAAAAAGAGCATCGAACACTAATTTATCCCCAATTGACATTTGTAAAATTCCTATGGCGTCAGCCACCCGTCACTACAGTTAACATATTATAGTTAACGAAATAAGTAGCCTAACTGTCTCCAAGTCAACTAACAAAAATAAACAATAAAATCGACTCTATAAATAAATATCATTTGCTCTGAAACTACAAAATAATAATATAGTATGAAATAACAACATAACAAAGTCGTAAAATGCATATTTGTCGACCAATGACTACAAAAGGTAAGCCTAACTATAAGACCCAAGTTCGTCCAATAATTGGTCGTCTAAATCATCATAATAATGAGGATGCGAAGGATGATGACTTGCACTAGATGATCCAATAGTTGATTGACACTACAAAGTGTCACTTTGATCTACAAAAAATGGATTTAATGCATAAAATCATTCTCTAACTTATTCGAATTCTCCATAGCCTATTCGCGCGACCTTGGTAATTACATGAGCTTGAGCCAATACATCCTGACCAATTTGTTCAGCTCTAATTCTATTTGTCCTCTACGCTTTCAAAGACATCTCAATCATGGAATTAAAAGGATTCTGGGATTGTTGTGTAAGCGATGTACACCCATATAAGAGGTTAACAGACAAGTCTTCCGTACCATAAACTCAACCACGGGTGCGACCTTTGCAGAAAAATAGATTTGAACGAAATAAGGGTGAAATATAATTTTTTTGAAGGATAACATACATAATCATGATACTTATAAATGATATATGAGATAAGCACTAAAGTACATTGCAATTCATATTAATTTAGTTATTATTATGTCTTTTCAAATTAAAGCAAAAATAAAAGTACTATAGAACGAAAGTGAAAGAACCTTAAGGAAAAAATAGATTTGAATGAAGTAAGGGTAAAATATAGAACTCTTAAATGATAACATACAAAATTATGATACTTATAAATAATCTAAAAATTGTTGATGTCAACTTATCATCAAGCATAAGAAAAATTATACTTATATTTTAGAATTTAATTACAATTTATTCTAGAGTTCAATAGCAATTCCTAACATATGATATTGCATTAGAGATTAATGCTACTTTATTATATGACAAACAAAATAATTCACATGTAAATTCTCATACCTACAAGAAAAATATTTTCAAAGCCGTTAAAGATTATGTTTGATCAACAACACATCATAGATAAACAAAAAATAATTGATGTAAATAAAGTTTATAAAACATCTAACTTAATCTTCACAATGACAATTGACATAAGAGATATTGTATATTACTTCACTTAGTTTTAGACATCATGTCAATTATGCTTCATAAATAAAAACAATCTTTACATTTAAGATTAAGATAACAATATTTTAATTTCATTTTAATTTTGTTTAAGTAGATAAGTTTATGAAACATCTATTCAACTAAATTAATTTTAAGAATTGACATCATCAGGGAGTGAGGGGTGAAATACTTCAAATTTATAGCACCGTCTAGTAAAAAATTCAAAATCTTTAGGCGTAACTTTTGACTCATAAAACATAAACAAATACCATATATATGAAAGTAATATAAAAATAGCTTTTAAAGAAATTGGTGTGAAATATGTTGACCTCTTTTAAGGATAACAACATGAATGAAATCAATGTAGAACTCTTTAAGGATAACATACATGAATGATATTTTTAAATCCAAAAATTAGTAATGCCAACTTATCATGAAACATAAAAAAGATTATGCTTATATTTATATTTTAGAGTTCAATTACATATTTCTCTCATGGTTCAATAAGAATTACTAACACTGCATTATGTATTAGATGTTATAAGAAAAATAATTCAACGATGAAGACCACATAAGATAGAAATTCCTAGAGCTACAGGAAATATACTTTCTTTACATAGATAAAATGTCATACCAACCCTAAAGATCACATTATTGTCATAGTAACATAACAAATACATACTAATATATAAACACAAAGACAAAAACAAAGGAGTGGTTATATTTTGTTAGAAACAAGTATAAATACACAAAATATAAGCAAACAAAAAATCAAAAATAATGTTACGTGACTTTGTTAGAAATCCTCTGACACATTCAACTGCCAAATAAAAAATAAATTCAAAATTAAGAAGTTACACGTTGATTTGAAAGACAGAAGTAAACAACAACATTTCAAAAAAAAAATCATGTCAAAATATGAAATCTTAATTTCTGCAAAAAAAAAAAATGCTTTTAAGAAAAAAAACAAATTCCTAAATTTCTATTGAGAAAAGAGAAATATCTAAATTTATACTCCCAAACTGAAATTGCTATTGAGAAAACATTAATTCATCATAATTTTTTTTCACAAAAATCATAAAATGAGAACAATAAATAACATACCAATGATTAATAGATTTGTGGCGAGGCCGGGAAAAACGCATATGATGGTAGCGATGGTGGGTTCGCGGTAGTGAGTGGTAAATGAAGAAGTGATTGAGGGCAAACGAGATAGAGGTTTTTCTACTAGTGGTGATGAGTTTTCTGGTGAGTGAGGGAAATAAGAGGAATCGTGAGCTTATCCCCGTTAGTGAGGGCGACAGTGACGGAAAAGAGAGGGAGAGGGTGAGGGTGTAGTGGAGGAATGTGTAAGTGAAAAAGAGTGAACGAGGGTAGAGATGGCAATTAGACCCAGACCTAGTGAGTACCCGCAAAAAAAACCCACAACGGATAGGGTAAAAACCCGCATAATGGGTATGGGCACGGGGACGGGTAATTACCCGCAAAATTAAGCGGGTATGGGTGTGGGTATGGGTACTATAGTACCCACCCCGCCCAGCACCCGCACTTATATAAATATATTATTTATTTATTTATTATATTATTATTTAGTTTAATTAATTATTTTCCTTTATATTTTAGTATCTATTAATATCATTGGATCATTACAATATTTATAATCAAATCAAAAGATAAACGTTTTCAAACTTTTTAAAAATTTGTTTATGATGAATAGTTAAGTAATTGTATCTTCATAACTAAAAGTTATATCTTATTAATCATGTCTTTATAATTATACTTGCAACTTCTTATAAATTGTTTTTACTTATCTCAAATAATAATGTCGTAAGAATTGTAACTTCATAAAATATTATTATAGATATTTGAATGTGTATTGTAATGAGTGTTCATTTGAAATGTTTTGAGTTATAAAATATTTTTGTTTATAATACTTTATGATTGAATTTATGATATTTGAATAATTTTTAAATTTAATCACAAAATAATATTTATTTATCGTTCTATTTTAGTTAAAGTGTGGGTAATGGGTATGAGTACGGGCACTTAGATACCCAGAGGATAAGAGTACGGGTATTAAAGTTGATACCCAAGAGGGTACGGGCACATATATGGGTATTTTTTTAAACCCTACCTAAACCCTACCCATTGTCATCCCTAAATGAGGGTAAGAAAAAAAACATGTGAAGGAAAAAAATGTTTTTAATTTCACCAATAAAAAAATAGTGTCGGATTGCCGACGCTAACAAGTTGAATAAAATATTAATTTCAACTCTATTTAGATTAGCGTTGGTCATCCAACACTAAATATTAATGAAAATAAATAAAACATAATTTATTGATTTAATTAATTTTTTTAGTAGTGACATGAGAAAGTTCATAGTTTCAAAAATTCGAAAGACATCACTTTAAAGATAATTGATTTTCTCATTTTTTTTTTTCTAAACCTAAATGTTATCAATTTAAAGGATGAATTAGTTGATGGTATTCAAAGTGTGACGTTGAATTCATATGAAGGAACTATATTGCAAAGGATCCAAAAATCATATTGAAGATGCGATGATGCTAGTTGAGAGAAAGTTCCATCGATGAATTTCAGCTTGTTTTTGGGATGAGGGCAACTTTCATTGCGCAAACCAAAATAGGATAATTATTACCATCAAGGAACATTACAAGAAGAGAGATTCCTATCATGATGCAAGTAATAAGGATTGAAAGAGTTTGTGGCAAAATCAGAAATGATAGAATCAATAGAAGATGATTGTTAACTAAATATTAACCAAAAGAAAAACTAGAGCAAAACTAAAAATACCTTACAATAAATACAAGGGCTAAAAACAAACCAATAGAAAAGGGAAAATGGATAAACATAAAGAACTAACATAAGAGAACCAAGATACAAACCAGACATTGATAACAAGCAAGAGTCCACTCCATTAACCGAATACATTATAGGAATTTTAATTTCCTTGTACATATTAATGCTCAAATTTCACTTTCATTTTTCGTGCATATACACATCATGAACGCACGACTATGTGGTTGAGTCCATTTCACTCTTCAAATAGTCCATACCTAACTGCAACTTTTCTCCATTCCTTCTTCTCTGACAAGTGTCCATGCCTTGACAAATATCTTTTAAGCTCGGTCCTAAGGTTCCTAATTGGCTATTCAACACACCAAATATCGAATTAAACAACATATACAACGTTATTAGCACTTTTCTGATTGCTAATCAAACACTCAATAGTCAATTGATAAACAAATAATAGATTACTACCTCAATCTCCACGCATATAAATACTATAAAGAATAATTT
Source organism: Cicer judaicum (assembly GCA_037974835.1). Classification (NCBI taxonomy): domain Eukaryota; kingdom Viridiplantae; phylum Streptophyta; class Magnoliopsida; order Fabales; family Fabaceae; genus Cicer; species Cicer judaicum. The sequence continues at coordinate 18,886,021 of JBBPBS010001017.1, forward strand.
TGAAAAAAAAAATCACTTAACCATTAACAAATTTAACGTTGTCAATAGTCCTAAAATTTAGAGACGAAGCTAGTAATTAACGGGAAGAACTTTAAACTTTAATATATTTTAAATTTTTCTATTAATTTAAAGACAAATGAGGTTATGAACAAATCATAATCATTTACATGTATAATTTTTATATTTTAGATTTGTAGTAGTTATGATATTTTTTTTATGATAAAATGGTTATGATTAACTAACGGGATAAAAAATCTTTTGACGTTTATATTAATTCCGTAAACTATATGATAAAAAAGCACAAACCTCAGCCTGAGAAATCAAAGCAAGCTTGAAGAAGCCAGAAGCTACAAAGTGTTTTCCAACAGACTCTGCCATTTTGATTTGTCCAATCCAAAAAGACGAAGTTTCAAGCCTATCAAAACGACATTTACTACAATCTGCTGCTGTATAGAACGGTGTGGCTGACATTTTACTCTTTGCTCTAGAAGAAGATGTTACTGGAGTTTTGGGCTCTGCAGAATCATCATTTTTCTTTGATGATTTTTCTGCCAATAACATATCACTCTTCTTGTTCAATATTTTTTGGTTGACAATGACATTTTCTGGTGTTTCTTTATCAGTAGCTTGTGTTAAAGTGGTGGTGTCAATAGCAACTTTTTGTGGGATATTAACAAGTTTTGGTTTGGTTATTTTTTCTGAAACGGGCTTTTTTGGAATGTTTATGTTCCTAGTGGTACCAAAAACTCTGAAAACAAAAGCAGAGAATGAAAATTGAAAAAAGAAAAATAATGAAATTGATTAATTATAAAAGCGGTTACCTGTAATGAGTTTGTGGTTGAGTACTACCGGTGGTGCCAATTTTGGATGCTTGGTTTCGCTTTTGTTTGATATTTGGTTTTGTGTCGTTGGTATTTCCTGTTACCAAATAATAAATATTAATAATTAAATATTTGGGCAGTGCAAAAGAGAAAATATGATTTGTTAAGAAAATAGTAATCAACAACCTGGAAGTAGCGTGGGAAGAGAATCCATGGAAAAGAATTGTAAGAATGTTGAGATGAGTAAGGGGAAAACTACGAGACTGGGAAGTTGTTACCGTTAACGTGGGAAAAGCACGAGCGGGAACAGTTTTTTATTTTTATTTTGTGTCTGTTGATTTTGATTTGTAGATCGAACTGTACCTTATTGGGCCTGTTACTTTGTACCTTATTGGGCCTGATCCACTAGCCCATCGAAACAAACCTATCATTTGAAAAGTTTAGACAAATCTACTGAAGATCTTATATAGTCTTACTTCTCCACAAACTAAAATTACAAAATAATTAACATACAAATTTTTGAAAGTATTTGTAATACAAGTAAATAGATTATTTATTTTACTATACATTTTTTATTTTTGATCATATGAAACATCATTGTGTTCAAAACATTTATTTTTTTTGCAAAAAAAAAAAAAAGAACATTTCATTTTTGGAACTATTTTTATAGTAATTTTAGTTCCTACAAAAAATGACCCTTACCAGAATTAGTCTATTGTGTCAAATAATAGATTAACATAATTGTGACTGGACATGTCATGTGAACAGCAATCGACGTGGACGCCAGATCAATAAAAATATCCATGTGGCATGTCTACTCACATTTCAGTTAATCTAATCCACTATTTAACTAATGCTACTAATTTCCGTTTTTGTAGCTTATACTTTGTTTGTCTTTGAAAACTCACAAAAATGTGTTTGATATTTTTTGTAAAGAGTGAGAATAGGAAATTTTAACAATCGTAAGAATAACTTTTTACATAAACAAATGAGTCAGAATAATATATTTTACACTTCACCCAATATTAATGCAAAATTCCCAATATTTTGGCAAATGTGAAACTATATAAATGTTGGCCAAAAGTGACTCCACATATGAAAGTATGCGTAATTTTTAACCAATGTTTCTACTGAGTTTTAGAGCTAGCAGCCTAGCATTCATCATAGCATAGTCTTACCTGGTGACTATATTTTATTTTTAACAATGCTACTAACATATATTTAATTTCTATTTTTTTAAATTATTTTTTATTAATTAAAATTTACATGAATTTCACTAAATTTATATAAAATTAATATTTTATGTAAATTTTAATTAAATATATACGTTTTAAAATTATATCTTAAAGAGTATATTATTAGTACTTTTCATGGTTTATTTTATATTTTAAATATATAAAATATAAAAAAAAATCAATAATTCCAAAACTTTTAAAATGTGAAAAATATAGAATTCTTAATTTTAAAATATATAAAATTAAAAATTAATTTGATTGATGTTTACAATTTTACCTATCAATTTGCATTTTGAGTCGAATATAAATGATAAAGTTTATAACAATTTCATATTCTTATGGATGGAACCATTTTCTCCTAATTTTTCTAATCTAAACATTTGTCTTTAACGATCCCCTTTCATTCCATAGTTACCATTTCTACCTCTTTCTTTTTTCTCCGATTTTGCAACATTTTTCATTTTCTTCCCTATTCTGCAACATGGCCAGAAGCGCTTCTCAATCTCAATCCACAGCTTCGGCTGCCACAACGCGACCAGGCGTCATGGCTCCCCGCGGCTCCGCCGCCGCTACATCCGGAATGCGCCGTCGCCGTATCGGTGGTGGAAACAGCTCCAGCTCAAGCTCCGTCGGAGCAAACTCCAACGCCGGGAGCAACATGCTGCGATTCTACACTGACGACGCACCTGGCCTTAAGATTTCACCCACGGTGGTTCTCGTAATGAGTCTCTGCTTCATTGGATTCGTCACCACTCTTCACGTGTTTGGAAAACTCTACCGTTATCGATCTGCCCCTGGTGTTTGATCATTCCATCGATCTCTCGTAAATCTGATATTACCGCTTTTTGGATCTGAAACATGCGTTTTTTCTTCTTCTTTTATTGATTCAATTTATATAATTTTATTTTCTTTGTAAATTTTCCTTGGCTTTGAGCCTTTGTTTAAGCTTTCTGTTTTTGTTTCTCTGAAATTATTGAATCTTGTTGCTGTTAATGGAAGTCAATTTTACCCTTTTTATGTAAAAATTGATCTTGTTGCTTTGCGTTTGTTTTATGAAACATTTAATTAATTAATTCGCTAATTGCTTTGCCTTTGTTTCCTACTGCAATAAATGATATTTGCAAGAAATGTTAATTTCCTTTTCATTATTATTTTATTAGATTTTGTCTTACTATTACCGATTCTTTTCATTCCCAAACAAACGTTATGAATAAATGTGCATGATATGAAATTCATAGTGATTCCTACATACAAATGCATGGTACACACGTACCAATATATCCATTACTTAATCATTGCCTTTTCTGGGTTTACTTTTTTAAAATTGGTGAAAAAAAAAATTTATTAATCAAAGAGAACTAATGACCAATTTATAATTGTACCAAAAATATTTGAAGTCCTTCTAAACTCTTATTAATGGACATATTTTGGTACAAATTCACAACGTTTTTAATGTTTTTTTTCATAAAAAAAAAATTACTCTTTACTCCCATTTTTATAATTATACACTATAATCTTTTAAAAATATCAATTATACTCTTAATTTTTATTTTATTATTTCATTTCTTTCGAAACAAAAAAAAAATTTCATGTACACACTTTATTTTTAGAAATCTTTTTTTAAGTTTTTAGGTAGAAAAAATTGTTATCGGAAAATTTTAAAAAATATTTTCGATGCAAAAGTGAAAAATCGTATTACAAGAAAACTTCATTCGAAAAATTCCGGTACAAAAGGTGTTTTAGAAAACTTTCTCGAAAAGATTTCCGATACACATTATTTTTTAAATTTTTTGTTTTATTTTATTATTTTTATAAATGTTAACAGATATGATAAATCGCTACTATTATTGAATAGAACATAAGTCAATACCATAAATTTTTTTTGACACCGATAAATATGAATAATTATAATTAATGATACCGGTACAAAAAATGTTTCCAAAAGATATCATATAAATTTTCTAGTACACATCATTTCTTTTAATACACCATAAATATTTTTAAATAATAATATTCTGTAAATAATTAATACACATTCAATAATTAATATGCTATTAATACACTATATTAATTAATAATTAATACACTATAATTAATAATTAATACATCATAACTTTTACGAGATGGTGTGAGACAAATATAAACGATGTATTCTTCCTATCAACTGAAAAAAAATAATTAAAATTAAATAAATACTGATAAACTAAAATAAATTATTTTAGAAAAAATCAAACAATTACCGAAAAATATGTGAATCCGGTGGCATCCGAAAATGTTAAGTTGAAATTTGACAGCAGTGAAAGTTTTTTAAAAAAGTTAAAATAAGTTTTTCGATACCGAAAAACTTCAAAAATTTTATAGAGTGGAAGTATACCGGAAAATTTAAAAGAAATTTTCCTAAAAACAGAAAAAGAAAAAAGATTTTTTTATCTTTATTTATGTTCCAAAAATGTTAAATAAAGAAATAAAAAAGTAATAATTTGTTATATATATTAAGGTATTTTAATAATTTTTTTTATTTTTTATTTTGGAGGTACAGGAATAAAGGAGGGAGGGAGGGGGTATGGAGTAAAATTTTCTTTTCATAATAGATATGAAGTCCCAATCTATTGTTTTCCATTTGGATCTATACTGGCCCAATTTTGATGTAAATTCGGCCTATCACATGTATGTATTATTGAAAAATAATTCTAATACTTACCTAGTCTCCATCCACATTTTCCAAAAATGTCACTTTCTCGCAAGCTGTTCAAAAAAAAATTATCTCAGGATTTTTCAATATTTTTTTAAAAGCTATAATAAATACCAGTGTAAACTTATATAACTGCGAACTTTTGAATTTTAACATAAAACAAGATATTTAATCTAATAATATAAATAATTGTCAGTTGTATTAGAGTTTACATACTTCTAATATTTATCTTTAAAATATAAAATTATTGAATTCACATAGTTATAATTAAATAAAAGTATATAAAAAAATATATTCTAAATATTATAAAAGCTGAAAAATCTAAATTATAGATTTCTCAAATTTTGATAAGCTGCAACATAAATTATTCAAGTTTAAGACAAAAAAAATATTGACTATAACATAGGCTAAGTGATACCACACCTAAAAAAAAAACTGTACAAAACAAAAGCTTGAACATTAAGATTTCAGGTGGAGCATTGACTTAGCCGATGCAATCTTTTTTTCTTTGTTAAAAGTTTAATTAAATTCCTACTTTTATAAAATGTGAAAAAACCGTAATAATCGTTTTTTAAAACTTGAAAAAAAATATTTATTATTTGAATTTGATAAAACTAAATTCTTTATTAGATTTTTAACCGTAGCATCAATTTATTATATGCATGCTAACAATTTTTTCTTTTTCTAAATGTAAAAAATTTATATTTTTTTAAGTTGTGAAAAATCAAGAACTATTTTTCTTTCGAGAGATACTCACTTGTGTTCGATTTTTTTGGAAATTCTTTTTGTAAATGAAAAGTTTATGGGGGATATAGGTACTAAGAAAAGGGGTTTCCTAGTAGAGTTTCTTTATTCATTATCCTACTTTCAAATATTGGGCATAAGCATCAAGTTTTAAAATTATAATAATTTTTTAAAGAATTTAATTGGTATGCCTTATAGATGACAGTGGAGATATTTTTTTGAAACTAAAATGTATTATGACATAATAATATGAGATATGATTAGCTACAAACATTTTTAGAACACATTACAAATTGTGTCCAATCATGTAAGTATAGCTGAATTAACTATAATCTTAACTGTGAATTGAATTAATTATTTATTTAATTGAATAATTGTTCCTTGAGGAATCCAGAAAAGTTTTTTTTCTATCAAAAAAATGATGGCATCATGTCCCTTCAGAGGAAGATATGAACGTTTTGTAGACAAAAATGTTTGAGTATAATAAATTATATATATATATATATTCGAGAATAATTATTGAGTTTAAAAAAAAAAGAAAAAAAATTTAAAAAATAAAATTAAAATAATTATTTAAAAAATTAATATATAATTAAAATATAATAAACTTTAATAAGAATTATTTTGTAATAAATTACTCTACTTAATAATTAAATATAAATAATAAATTTTATTAATTTAATTATTAAATTAATTTTTTTATTAAATTAATAAAATTCATTGTTTTTATTGAATTATTAAACAAAATAATTTATCTTATAGTTACTTATAAATCAACAAATCTCTAATCATATATATATATATAATTATTAATAAGACATGATATTCGTTACTGTATAAAATAATTAAATAATCTAGTATTAGTGATCAATGATTGCTTTGAATAAAGAGCAATATATATAAATAACCTTTGAACAAATATCTGACATAATATATTATTAAGATACTACAAATAATATGTGATAGTTTATTTTTTTAATAAACAAAATTTATTAAATGAAATATAATGGTCAATGATCAATTATGTGCTCCAAACTGACCGATATATGATAGCTTTAGGATAATAATATATCAATTTTATCATGTGATTCCCTTGCACTATATTTCTCACTTAGAAAAATTAGACATAATCGAGCATAACTTATATTAGGATATATATGCAATAAACAATTACAACTTAATATAAGAAACTCATTTAATAAAAAATGTATATATATAACAAAGTCACAAGAAACCTCCCTTTCACATGTTAGTCGACAAGATATATAGCACCCATCAAAGTACAGATGCTTACTCCAATATGGTGCATCAATTTGATTAAGACAAGATTAAACTGCATTTTCCTATGATCAGTTTCATCAATCTGTTTCCATATATAACCAGAGCACAGGAAACTGACATTGTCGGCTAAAATATTTAAGACGGAATCATTTCTCACTGCCACACCGAGCCAAATTTATCTCAAAAACACTTTAAATATTTAATTACTTAATCAAATAAATTATTAACCATTTAATTAATATATATAATTATAAAACATTTAAATATTTAAATAATCAATTTGAATAGGTTATTATCCAATTATATTTTATTTGTAGGGTACACCTACATCTTACATACACGTGGTTAAGACCAAGTCAACTTAATGGAAAATATTGTTCTTTCATTGTGTGATTAATTATTTTTATTTGATTTAAATGTAATTTGCATTATAGTTTTCTGTTTCTAGATTAAAAAATAATTCCTCAATAATAAAAAAATATGGAGAGCAGGTGAAGTACGTAGGCTCGTGTGTGTGCATATAGTAATATTAATCTTTGAATGATTAAGGTAGGAGAAAGTGTTGATAGATTTTGAAGCTATGTGCACGGGAGTTACTGCTTGATTCTACGAAATAAAAAAAATTAGAAATTTATTGAGAAATGTGAATTAATTAGGCAGAACAGAAGACGATAGAGACTGAGTGTGTGACTCACACTCACACACTGATCAGAACAATCGTTGTGGCTGCTGCTTGCTTGACTCATCATGGCTCGATCATGCAATACCACTCACTCTCTTTCTCTCTCTCTTATTCTGACAGTCTCCTTGTGGTCCCCACATCAACCAGTCAGTGCTCACGGACGGCACCACCCTTCCTAATAATACAATTATGCCATAATCATTTTCATTCCTTGCTGTAAAGTTTACTTGCTTTTTCTTTTTAAATATAATCACTATTTTCTCACTACCCAACTCCATCCTATTTTTATTTTCTTCTTTTAATTTCTCTCTAATTAGTAATTACCCTCTTTTAGTACTATATGCTTTTTCAATCCACAAACTCACTTATTTCAAGCCTGTTCAATTGAAACCAGCTCTTATGTACTCTATCTAGGTCTAAGGTGTAACAATTATTTCTACCGACTTAATTCATATTAATTAAATATTTTTTATGAATTTGAGTTGGAATTATGATGAGAAGTGTCTTCAACATACTAGAACTTCTCAAGCTCCACGGTCAATTTAATTTTGTATTCATTATAATTTTGATTATATAATTATTAATTTACAAAATTAATTTTTCTATTTTAAAAATCGTCAATTTTAGTTATTTTTTTAATTTTTAAATTAAAAAATGATGATTTAATTAATATATTTTAAATAATATAATATATAATTATATGATATTAAATCATTATTCATACATCATTAATTAAATTAAAAATATAAAAAAAATTGAAGTTGAAAATTTAATTTTTATGATATTTTATTCTAATTTCGTGAATGTTAAGTATTCTATATCATTTTATCACATGTCATATTATTTAAAATATATATCATCAACTTTTAATTAAAACATAAAAAATAACTAAAATTTATCGATTTTTAAAATAAAATGAATGATTTCGTGAATCAATAAAAATATAAGACTAAAATTATAATTAAACCCTTAATTTTAATAAATTTTTCTTTGTTTTAATAAATAAAGTAAAAAACCAAAGAATATTTTATTTAAAACAACGGTACTATGTTTTAATTGGTTTAGTAATCAGTACCACAGAACTAGTACTAGTATACATAGAGAACGTGACAATGACAGATAAAAACAAACTTATAATTTTAGTTCAACTTTACACTATTTACATAAAATTGATTTATAAAGTGAGAATTATTTTTAAATATTTAAATCAATTTTATTTTATTTTATATAAAACACTTGATAGACATATATTGTATTATGTAAAATTAATATTTAATGTTTGACAAAACACAACATCAATTTATTAATTATATTTAATGTGTCATCAATTTATTAAAATTAATGTGTCAACATCAGTGTCGTGTGAAAATGAATATAGATTAGCGTAGTCCAGTTGAGTCTATGGCTCTGACCCTCTGGAGAGCAGCCGTGTTAGATCAAATAATTAATTGGAAATCATAAATCTTATAGGGTATATTATTCTCTACTCTCTTCATTCAAGTCTCATTCGAAACCATGACTTTTGCTTTCCTCGCGATTCACATGTAAAAACCTATATTTCATTTTCTTGTAAGTATGTTTTTCTTTATCAACTCTCAATTCAAAAATGAGAAAATCTATCAACCTAGATGTTAATTATATATATATTTTCAGCATCAAGTTGCTAAATTAAGTGCTACTAGCACACACCTTTATTTTGTTTTTTATTTTGTTTTGGCAGTATCTTCAACTTCAAACTTGAAACTACTTTCAGTTTTGGAATTTGCTATAGGTCTAGCTAGTTTAGGACACACAAATTTTCTTCTTTTCAAAAATGATGTCCAAACAACCTTTTTCTCCTCATTCCAACACCACCATGATGAAACCCTCCTCATCCAATAATCATCTTCAACACACAGATCCAAACCCTAATTCAAATCCACCTAAGAAAAAAAGAAACCTACCAGGAACACCAGGCAAGTGATAAATTATTACTAACTTCATATCTCTCAATTATCAATTTCTCATATTTCATTCTCCTCTATATATCATATAATTAATTTCTTGCTTATTAGTTATAATTTATAAGTAACCATATATGAATGAATTAATGAACTAAGCAGATCCAGATTCAGAAGTGATAGCTATGTCACCAAAGTCTTTGATGGCGACGAATCGATTCATATGTGAAATATGCAACAAAGGTTTCCAAAGAGACCAGAATTTGCAGCTTCATCGACGAGGACACAACCTTCCATGGAAGCTGAAGCAAAGAACCAACAAAGAACAAATTAAGAAGAAGGTGTATGTGTGTCCTGAGAAAAGCTGTGTGCACAATGACCCTTGTAGAGCTTTGGGAGATTTGACAGGAATAAAGAAACATTATAGCAGAAAACATGGTGAGAAGAAATGGAAGTGTGAAAAGTGCTCCAAGAAATATGCGGTTCAATCTGATTGGAAAGCTCATAGCAAGATTTGTGGGACTAGAGAGTACAAATGTGATTGCGGCACCATTTTCTCCAGGTACATCTTTCACTATTACAGTTACTGCAAAGTCATTAGATCCGGAATAAAAATAATTTATATTTTTAAATTCAGATATAATGACTTTTCATAAGCTGCAATATTGCAACCTTAATTTAAATGTTTAATTTTAATATTTACAACAATTAGTATTTAAATTTTCAGATGCATGCATAGTTTTAAATTACAGACTGCAACTTCAAAGGAGAATTGCGCACATTTTAAAATGAGTAATGCATATGATATATATGTAATATTGAGTAATAGAGGGAATGTTTGTTTAGAATAAATAATAAATGAGGAATCTTAATTAATTATCAGGAAGGACAGTTTCATAACACATAGAGCATTTTGTGACGCATTAACTGATGAAAGTGCAAAGATAACAACAGTTCCAGCAGCTTTAAGTAACTTTAGGAATGACCATTTGACAAATCCTCATCATCAAGCTCCAAGATTCCCTCAAATTTTTCCTGGATTTCAGTTTCACTCAGAATTTGTTGGTTCAGGAACATCATCAGATCAACCATTGGGAAATTATACTAACATTTCAGACTATAGTCAAAAGCTGAGGCTTCAACCACTATGGTCAAATTCTTCTTGCAATACTATGAATGATCTAGTGCAAACAATGGATGTGTTTGGATCACAAACACAGTTTATGAGTTACACAAATTCCAATAATAATAATAATAATAATAATAATAATATATGTTTACCAATGCTACATCATGGAGTAATATTGAAGCAAGAAGAAGAAGAAGAAGAAAACAAAGATTTGTCTCATAGTGTAATAAGCTCTATGTACTTGAGTAGTCAGATTAATCCAGTGGATAATAACTCAGTTTTCAACAACAACAATGTGAATCACTTTTGCAATATTGTTGAGGGTCAAAAATTTTACAAGCAAAGTAATCATCATCAAGAATTGAATGAGTTGGTTAATTTGGAAGGTAGTGAGTATTTATTAAATGATTCAAACAATTCATTTGGAATTGTGAATTGTGCAAAGAGTTTGGAATTTGTGGTAACGGAGCCGGTGGAGAAAGAAACAAGTACTACAAAACGACATATGCATGATTCAAGTTCAAGAACTAAAAACCAAATGGGATTAACAAGAGATTTTCTTGGAGTTGGAGAGGATTCAATGAGTGGACCTTTTTTGCATCAAGAACTTAGTGAGTTTAATGGAATGGGATCATCAGTTAGTAATTTGCAGAATCAGTATGGTGGTGGACATGGACACTACTGCTAGTGTTTGTAATTTCAATGAAACTTAGCTCAAATTAAAGAGCTAAGAAAGTAGCTAGTGACTAGTGAAATTGTATATTTGTAGTGATGATACAAAGCTAGCTATGTACTTTTATTAGATGCACCATGTGAAACTTCACAATGACAGATTAGGGTCTACTACTATCAACTTAGATTGAGAAGGCAAAGTGTTTAGGTGACTTAGTCTATTGCTACTACACCATGCATCCACTAATTTAAGTTGAATATAATTAGTTTTTATTTTATTTTATTTTTCTTTATTAGATTTAATGCTCTACAATAACTACAAATATGATTTTATATTGCACTTGCAATTATACATATCTTTTTATTAAAGTAAAATGCATACATTTCTGATTACAATATTATCGTAAATACCTCTAATGTGAGCATTGACTATAATTTATGATTTAAAAGTTAAGATATAACTCTTCATCATAAAAATCACTTCAAAGTTATTCAATTAAAAAATAAATTTTCAAAACTAAAAGATTGAATGGTTTTATATCCACAATTGTGTAGTTGAATTATATGAATTGAAAGATTGAAAGTAGTAGAGTATCCAAAGAAATTGTGCATAGAGTGAAATATGGTTTCATGCAAAGTGAAGAAGGGAGTTAAAGTCACGTGTGATGAAAATAAAAAAGAGTGGTCTCGTGAAGGATGTGGGGGCCAATGCATGTTAAAAGGGACAAAAAAGCATAGAGAGATGTGAGATAGTATAGTATATGATTCGAAAAGGCATGAGTTATGGAAAGGTCCCTACCCTATATATGCATGTCGTAGAGGTAAGAGGTGCAGTAGCATTAATATAGTTAAATGAGTTTTCCTGTTTTTTTCACTAGCTTTATTCTATAACGCTGATATGATACAACCTTACCTTTCAGCGTCGATTGTACCATTCATAACCTACCTGGTGGCTGTCATCTATCTTTCTTTTCATCACCTTTCCTCTCTCGACACCGTAAAATCAAATATCTTCAAATACTATATTTTCGTGTCAATGTGAAATGTTCGTACGTAGTACTTTTTCCTATATATTTTAAGAAAAATTATTTGTTAACACACAAACACTTCATTTACATGTTCAGGACACGAAATACCTTGGTATAATAAAAAGAAAAATATAAAGATAAAATAAAGTTTTGAGAAATATTATAGTGTTTATATAGAGTTTCAAGATTATGTATCATTAATATAAATATATATTTTATATTTTATAAGTTGGTATATTCTGATTAGTCGTCAATATAAAATAAGTTTACATCAAGAATGTATATTTATACTCAATTATATATCACTGTTGTTTTAAGAAATTAAATTATGATTTTATGTAGATAACTCGATTGTGAGCTAAAAAATGTATAATAAATTATAAGAAGGAGGTATTGAATTCAAATTAAAAAAAGAAACTAATCTAACAATTAATTTACTTACATTTGTAAAAAAATGAAATTGTGATAAGAGTAAAAGTTTGTGTTATATGTCATCAAATTAAAAATAATCATGTGAATTTAAAAATATTTATAGATAAAGTCAAATATTTTTAGAGATTTAATGTGTATGGTTGTTTTTCAATGTAAAAATTCTTTACATAATCATATATATAAATTACTTTTATATTTTAAATATTTTTTAATTTTTATTTCTCTACAACTGTATAAGGATTTTATCTCTTTAATAGAGAAAGACATAGAATCCTAAATTAATTATTTCTATTAGAAAATAGATATTTAGCTTCAAACTTTATTAGCGATATTTGTTTCCGACATTAAGTTTAGATAAGACAAACGTTGCGTTTATTTAACTAAGTAATTTTGTTAGTTTTTACTTGAGAGATTTTTTCGAAGGAGCACAGTAATACAATTTTCTATTAAGGAATAGCTTGTATAAAGTGTTTGGTGGATCACGTTAAATTTTTATCTTAGTGGTGGATTAAAGTAAAAGTTAAGAATTTTGATTATGTTTTTTCTCTTTATGTCGTCAAATCATTTGAGTTGTTCACTTGTTTCGTCGTTTCATGATGTGTAATATATTTTAGATCGTCCGTTTAATGATTTTTGTAATATAAATCACTTTTGTAACTCTTTTGGTATTCTCTTTAGACATCTTGTGCTAGAAAAGATTTCCTTTTATTCATTCAATTATGGCTTAAAAAAAAACTAAGTAATGTTGGAATATCGTCCATTGAATTTACTATTTAATATTTTTATTTAATTAAATAGAGGATTGTATTGATCCGTGCAAGGTTAGGTTTATATAAGGGTAACTCTCTATTTCACCACCATCTCAAATATAACTACCAAAATTAACAATAAAAAACTACCTAAAATACAATAAAACAAAGAAGGAAACAATAAAATAACTAAAGAAGTAATTACATAATGTAAATGTATAAAGTATTATGATTCTACAACACTCCCCTAAAACTTGCTTGAAAATGTCGACAACTTGTTGATTATGTAGTCAAAAGGTTTATTGGAAAGTCATTTGATTATAATATATGCCAATTGTTTCGTACGTAGTGGAAATATAGGTATGTATACATACATTCCCCCTTCCTAATTTTTTTATTTATTTTTTATGAAATGTTTGTCAACTTCAACATACTTGATCATGTCATGTATAGGATTGTCTCGTGTGCAATACATATTCCAAACTTATTATTGTTACAATACAGTTTTATAGTTGGAGAATTATAAAACTTAGATTCTTACGAGAGCTTTTCCTTCCACAACCCCTCATAAATTTCAAGAGGCAAAGCACTAAGGTAAAATAGTTTGATGTTGATTTTCTATCGGTTATACTTTCATCTCAATCTGCATTAGAAATATTATTCTATTTGAAGGTGTCCACAATTTTTATAGAGTCCCAATCTCAGGTGACCTCTTCAATTATCTTATATTGGATCTTGTGTCGTAGATATGTGGCAAATCTTGAACATAAAAAAATGAAAATAATAATAATGAAAGTTGCACAGATAAATTTTATGTTCAATTCGCCGCTACAAATCTATGTATATTAGATACAAATAGGTTAACTGATGAATATCTTTCAAAATGCTTTAGAATTATTGACATGAATTGAACACTCACATCAATCATATTAATTAGTGATATTTTACAAAATAAAGATTCTATAATTACGCTCATGCACTAGAAAAAAAAAACGACTTATAAATAAATTTGACAGAAATTTGGCTCATATAATTCTTGAAACTTTGGATCTATTTTCAATCTCTAATATATATAGTATCTCATATCACTTGGTGAAATGAAAGAACTTATTTCTCCAATATTGAATCGGAACCATTATATAATAAAAATTGTCCATCTTTAACATATTGTAATGTATGATCAAATGGTTAGTGCTCATTCATTCTTCTAGAGCACATTGATTTGCATCAACCGCTTAATCACTGGACCATAAACAACATCATGTTGTTGTCCTTCATTAAAAGTATATATCAAATATCTTATTTAATTATATCATTCTATATATATTGGAAATATCTCTCATAATTAGGGATGATAACACAACTCGCATTCGTCGGTACGTACCACGCAAACTTGTCTCGATTTGGAGGAGAAAACTCACTTTATTGGGCGTGGCTGCAAGTTTTTCTCAAAATTAAAACTCGTGATGTATCTTTTATTCTTATGGTCCAAATATTTCTCTTTGTAATATATCTTTTATCAAGTACTTCAATCACTCTAATACTATACTTGCATCCTTGAACTCAAGATTTTATTCGACTCAAGTATTAGTTTACTTTTTCACCATTGGTCATTAATTATATATGAGCTTATCACATTCCTAATAATATCGTCAATGTAATCAACTGTTGAGACAAAATCCCAAATTAATGTTTTGACGATAATTAAAAGTTTAATTAAGACGTTTAATTATGATTACAAGTGTTTTGATATTCAACATGTGTGTTTAAGTGTGTTAAACAAAGATAGGTATCAAGCATTATAAAATAGATCATATTAAAATGAAGCAAGTCTATTAAGAAAAATGAAGAACGTTCATGACAGAATTCTGAAAAATGAAAAACGTTTTTCACTGTTCTAAAATAAAAAGAATGATCAGATTCTTCAAGAAAAAAAAATTAGATCTAGGATTTGCAATCCGTTCCCGAATTTCACTAGAATATACAAGGATCAATTATGTATAAGAATCACTCCAAGAGACAGGCAAAAGACTATGCTTCACAATTCATAAAGCAAGATCATTCTCCAAGTTAAGCAAGCATGAAGTAGAAAATTGTCTGCCTGGACAGGACACCTATGTTGTACCTTCTAACAAGCTGCACACATGATACAAAACATGAATCATTTTAGACAACTGTTAAGTTAGATTAAAAGTCAACACACCTCAAAAGAAAAACGAAGACCGTTCTTGGTTTACAAGAACATTACTGCTTTAAGCAAGAACATTCTTGCTTTATGGTTGATCTTATCTACTTACTGACACAAGATAGTTGGACCATTTTCAACGGTCAAATGAGTTGTCATTAGCCTTCTTGAAGTCTATAAATTAAGTCTTAAGATTAAGAGAATACTAGAGCTTCAAGTTCAAAGCAATACATCACTCATACAATCATATTCGAATTCTCTTGAGCTTCTCAATCATTTCAAATTTTAGTTATGTTCTTAACTTAATATTATATTCAGTTTTACCGAGTTCTATATATTAGAATCTATTCTGAAACACTAGTTGAGCATACCCATATTCTACCAATTTCTATATCATCACTTTATAACTCAAGACTATATTGTTGAAATAGTTTGACTAGTTTGTAAAAATCTTTTTTTATTTAAAAGGTAATGTACAAAAATCCTTTCTAAAATAGTGAAAAGGTAACCTCTGGAAATCCTTCTTAGGTAGAAAGGTAGTACATTGTAACTAATCAACATTGATATGAAAAAGCTGTGTGAAAACTAAAAATGATATTGCTTTGAGCATTTAATGGAAAATCTGACAATTGTAAAGATTAAATGTAACTTGTGTTGGGTGAACTAGGATATATATGTGTGTGATATATTTTCCCATATATTTGTTTACTTTTTATCTCCTAATCAAATTTTATATAGATAAGTTAAATTATGTGTATTCACTGACCAAGAAAGTTTTTCGTTTATAATCAAGATAAATCTTAAGTTAAATATTTTGAGTTTGAACATGAATTTTTAAAAAAAGGACAATTAATTACAATTCAAACCCTTCTTCTTTGTAATTGATATTGTTACTTCATCAACATCATATTCAAAGACATGGTATCCTTGTCAATCAATTCGTCAAAAAATTGCAAAATTTCTTTCAACTTTAATAAACTTTGAATATTCATCCATCCACACAACTTAGCATTTTATATATATTTTTATAGTCTTAACAATTTTTCATCAAATCATAACACTCTTGTCATTTAATCATATTATATTTTTTCACATATAACAAAGAGTTCTATTTTCTTTTTTAATATATTCAAGTTCAATATAGAATTCATTGAATACATTAAATATATAATACAACAAGTTAAAAAAAAACATGATCATAAAAATTTTTCATAATCAAATATTATAAGGTGAGATAAAACATATAAGTTACTATTCATTAACTAATACATATATCATAAATTTTATTTATTAAAATATCAAATTTTATATTTAAATATGTCATACAGTAAATCTAAATAAATATCACAATTGAAAATAAACTATAAATCAAAATCATTGATGTTTTCTATAATTTTTCATTATAAATATTTATCAACTTACAATAATCAAAATATAATCAAATCATTTTTAATATCAAGATAAGGAATAAATATTGCAACAATGGTTCCTCTGTTTGTCATTCAAAATTTTAGTACGATAGAAATTTAATTCTTCCCTTCACTATTTGTTGATTATGAGATGCATTATATACATAAAAAAAAAAAAAGGAGCACAAAAAACAAAATCATAGTATAAGCGTGGCCCTTCCTTGATCCTCCAAACCAATTAATCCCATATCCACATTGAAGCAACACCTTAACCTCGTTCCCTATGTAAGCAATTCAGAAAGCAATTTATAGCTGAAATGAAAATTGATTATCAGTGCAGTATATCTCCAAATAGTACACCAAATGTTATTGATGCATTAGTTAGGTTAGGCATCTCTCTCACCTTTCATTTCACTCTGATAACAAATCACAATCTCCATGCCAGGTAGTAACTGTATGTCTGTTCACAAATCACAATTTAAGGTTTTAAAATAAACCCCTTTACCAACTTCTCATTATCTCCCATACTTTTATCTCTATAAAAGTCAACTCCTAAAATCTCATCAATGCATCAAGCTAGTACTTACTCATTGCCACTACATTTGCAAAACCATCACAACATTAATTCATCAAAACCAAAATGATGTTGAAGAAGCAATCTCATATATTCTCCTTCTCACTTGCAATTATAGTTTCCCTTTTGTATTCCACAACAAATACTTTATCCCAACTATCACCTGCTAATGCTCCGATACAACCTACACTACCGAGTCCGACTCCACCAGCCGCATCCCCGAAACCATTGGTTCCGTCATTACCACAATCACCGAGTGATTCGACACCAGACACTTCATCAGTTGACATAGTAGGAATACTAAGACAAGCAAAATCATTCAACGTATTCATTCGTCTAATGAAAACAACGCAATTGATAAACCAATTGAATTCACAACTATTAACAACAAAATCAGGTGGGTTAACAATACTTGCACCAGATGACAGCGCCTTCTCAGAACTAAAAGCAGGGTTTCTGAATTCTCTATCAGACGGACAGAAACTGGAACTATTACAGTTTCATGTAATATCAGAGTATGTATCTAGCTCTAATTTTGATACTCTAACCAATCCTGTCAGAACACTCGCCGGAGCCAAACCTGGAAAAGTCGAACTCAATGTCATTAGCTATGGTGGAAATGTCAACATATCAACAGGGGAAGTCAACACAACCATTAGTGGCATTATATATACTGATAAACATCTTGCTATTTATAAAGTTGCCAAAGTGCTTCTTCCTACTGATTTCTTTGCTGTTGCTAAGGCTCCGGCGAAGGCGAAGGGACCGTCTTTGGCGCCGGGACCTTCAGCATTGACTCCAAAAGCTGATAAGGGGAAGCCATTATCACCAGATTCCTCAGATTCAACTGAAGATAAGCCTGCAAATGATAAATCTGGTACTGTGAAAATGAATGTGTGTGGAAAGTGGATTTCTCTTGTTGTTGGAGTTGTTCTCTTAACTTCATTGTCTGCATAAACTATTATAGGATTTCAATCTTATTAACGTTTAATCTATTAGATAACATGCTATTAATATTCAAGAGTGTGATGAATTGTTATTATGTAATTGTGAGAAAGGAAGGAGTGAATACTATATAATGGTGAATTTATTTATCGGAGTGGATTGAATTTATTTATTTATTTATTCTGATATACATGAGAATGTTATTCTTTGATTGTTTTCATTTTGCAAGCTTTGTGAATTGTGATGTCTCCAGAGGAAGAAATTAATTAATTAATAGATTACTTTTTTGAATTAAAGTTCATATTTAATGCCGATGTGTCATTCATCTACCTGTTTTAATAAATTATAAATATATAATTATTTTTTAAAATTTCTACCAAAGAAAGATAAGGTATCATACATATATTCTTATAAAATAAATAAATATTCAAAAGTTACAAATGAATGGGTAAATAAATCAAAATAAAATAATAAATTCTAAACTAATATTTAAAAATATTATAGACAAAAAATTATTTAATTTGATATGACTCGACTTGAGACACAACTATTATATAGATTCCTCTCTTTTTATATTTTTTATTAATTTCAATCTTATATCACATATAAAAATTTATATCAATAATATA
>JBBPBS010001017.1:18905571-18952883 GCA_037974835.1 Cicer judaicum
AATTGAAACAAGCATTAGTTACTTAACTAAAATCATAATATATATATATATATATATAACAATAAAAGAGTAACAAAAAATTAAGAGAAAAATTGTGTTAAGAATTTTTTTATTATTATAATAAAAAAGACATTTAAATTATCTTAAACAAATGAAATAAATATGTATGATACTATAGAAATTCATCTCATAGATAAATATGAGACATATTAATTCTAGAATTACTTTTTAGTCACTTTGTAAACAAAATTGTTATAAAAAGAATTTTTGTTACATTCAACCATTTAAAATATACATAGTAAAACACATGATGTTTTAGTGATTTGAAATTGGCAACAAAATGTTTCATTTATCAGCTGTTATGTTTCAAAATAATTTATGTAAATTGTGGCAAACAAATGATACAGAAAGAACATTGAAATAGTATTGTAATATACCGATGAATAAGAGTTAAGAGTTACATGATCAATTGTCAAGACAAATTCTCTCTTAAAATTAGGAAATCAAATAAAATAAAATTTAAAAATATGAAATAAAATAAAAGAAGAGAACGTATGATTAAGACTTGTACCAATAAAAATATGTGATTGAGACATGTTGTAGATAGAACTTCAAATATCTAGTTCTATATTATAATAGACTATGTTGTAAACAATTGTTCCTTTTTTTTAGGAAGTATAAGTTGTTGTTTTGAACTCTAATACTATAGATAATATGTGATTGAGACATGTTGTAGACGAAACTTTAAAGATCTCATTTTATATTGAAATAAATTATATTGTAAACCACTATTTCTTTGTTTTACAAAAATGTAAAATGTTGTTTTGAACCCTAATACTATAGATAATTGAAAAACGATTTTTAGAGTTGGAAATATTGCATGTGGACTACCGAGCTTTGAAGGAGTATTAGAGTATCTCTAATTGTGAACTCAACATGAGTTCATTAAATAGAGTCCACTGTGCCGCATTATCTTAAAGCAATTTATTCATTTTTTATTTCAACAGTGAACTCAACATAAATTCATTAAACAGGACCCACTATCATAAATTTATTATTATTAATAAATTAATTAAAAAAAAGTAACGGTTCTAATTTTATTATTAAATTATAAGTGAGAGAACCGTGATGACAACTCTTTAACTGTGAACTCGTCAAAAACTGAATTTTAAGTGACAAATGGACTTATTTGGCTACGTTGGAGATGCTCTCAAGTAT
The DNA here is from genome assembly GCA_037974835.1 of Cicer judaicum. Classification (NCBI taxonomy): domain Eukaryota; kingdom Viridiplantae; phylum Streptophyta; class Magnoliopsida; order Fabales; family Fabaceae; genus Cicer; species Cicer judaicum. The sequence goes on from JBBPBS010001017.1 coordinate 18,906,790, forward strand.
GCAATGTCAATTAAATTGAGAGATTAATGAGAATTTATAAAATAATAATTATGGATAAATGTTTGAGCACTATTGGTTTGGAGTAGAAAAATCAAACAATATTAAGAGAATGAAAATGTGTTTTGGAGGTTGGAGAATGTGATTTAGAATGTGTTAATTAAATTCTGAGATTAACGAGAATTTATAAATAAGTAATTGTAGATAAATATGTGATCGTTATTGGTTTGAAATAGGAATTATGAGAATGACAATGTTTTTTAGATGTTTGAAAGTAGGAGTGTGCAAAAATATGGTTAAGTGAGCCATATTGATAGATTGGAATGTATTGCACCACAATAAACCAAACCATTTAAATGGTTTATAAATTAAACCATATCTTTAAAATAATTCGGTTAACCAAACTTAATTCAAAAATCAATATAACAATTTAAAATCTTTTTAATCTCAATTAAGATTTTTTTTTACAAAATTTTCAAAATTTATTTTTCTTCAAAAAATAAACCAAACCATTTAAATGGTTTATAAATTGAACCATATCTTTAAAATAATTCAGTTAACCAAACTTAATTCAAAAATCAATATAACAATTTAAAATCTTTTTAATCTCAATTAAGATTTTTTTTTACAAAATTTTCAAAATTTATTTTTCTTGAAAAAAATATAGGAAATATAAATAAAAAATCGAAAAACAAAATTAAATCATTTTTTTCTTGCAAGATTTTTTAGAATAAAATCAAAATCATATTTTTTTTTGAATTTTTTTTAAACTTTTTTATTGAAATATTATTTATATCTATTTTTCTCAAAAAACAAATTCGAAAAAAAGAAATTACCTATCCTTAATAACATTTTATTTTAAAATTAGACTATTTAGATGTTAATTTTTCGATTTTGTGTAAGCGTGAGTGGTTTGAAAGAAAACCTCCTACATTTATTTTTTGAATGTTTGAATCAGTTTGTAAAGAGGTTTTGAGGTGGTGGAATATTTAAAGTGCTCTATCAAAGAATGTATTTGTTCATGCGAATCAATTTCAAGGTTTAATTGCAAGAGGGAGGAAGGGGATACAAAATCATGAATCTTATTTGGCTAGCTTTGGTCTAGTCGGTGTGGAAAATAAGAAATCAAGTTCTATGTCGTCAACAAGTTTTCAATGCCAAACAAATTCTATAAACATTAAACTGTCGCTCAATGCCAGATTGCTTACATTCGAAGATCATTTTATAACCGATTCAAAACCCAAAATAAATGTATTAGAATGTGACATATCATTCATAAAAATCATAACAATGATGCTCTCGTGAAGCAATATTCGTACACAAACAAATTAAAGAAAGAAAATCACAACATATAGTTACACAAACCTTCGAAAAAACAAAAAATGCAAACAAAACCAAAAAAGAATTTAACAGAATGTAACAGAACGTTTTTCTTGTGATTCTGAAGAATGAAAATCACAAGAAAAATCAACTGGTCTCAATTTCAGGTTTGCATCATACCCACCAAAGCTAATAATACAAATCCAAATGTTCCATAAACAATCTTCACAGAAGCAGAACTCTCATGAGTGGGATTAATCACCTGTGAAGAATCTGAGGATGTATCCTTATCAGCTTTAGGCGCCTTTGCTGCCTCAACCGAAGGTCCCGGCGCCAAAGACGGTCCCTTCGCCTTCGCCGGAGCCTTAGCAACAGCAAAGAAATCAGTAGGAAGAAGCACTTTGGCAACTTTATAAATAGCAAGATGTTTATCAGTATATATAATGCCACTAATGGTTGTGTTGACTTCCCCTGTTGATATGTTGACATTTCCACCATAGCTAATGACATTGAGTTCGACTTTTCCAGGTTTGGCTCCGGCGAGTGTTCTGACAGGATTGGTTAGAGTATCAAAATTAGAGCTAGATACATACTCTGATATTACATGAAACTGTAATAGTTCCAGTTTCTGTCCGTCTGATAGAGAATTCAGAAACCCTGCTTTTAGTTCTGAGAAGGCGCTGTCATCTGGTGCAAGTATTGTTAACCCACCTGATTTTGTTGTTAATAGTTGTGAATTCAATTGGTTTATCAATTGCGTTGTTTTCATTAGACGAATGAATACGTTGAATGATTTTGCTTGTCTTAGTATTCCTACTATGTCAACTGATGAAGTGTCTGGTGTCGAATCACTCGGTGATTGTGGTAATGACGGAACCAATGGTTTCGGGGATGCGGCTGGTGGAGTCGGACTCGGTAGTGTAGGTTGTATCGGAGCATTAGCAGGTGATAGTTGGGATAAAGTATTTGTTGTGGAATACAAAAGGGAAACTATAATTGCAAGTGAGAAGGAGAATATATGAGATTGCTTCTTCAACATCATTTTGGTTTTGATAGATTAAAGGCTCTTGTTTTGCAAATTGTAGGAGTTGTAGTTGCAATGAGCCAATAAGCAGTTGATGAATTAGTGATACTAAGGATTAGGCTTTTATAAAGGCTTGGAGTGAATGACAGGTAGGTGAAAGGCTTTGTTTGAAAACTCTTAATTGTGATTTGTGAACTTATTATATCTTTGTATGTGGCAGCAGATTAAGGTATGATATCCATGGAGATGCTGGAGTATCATGCTGTGATGTATCTGACAAGTAGATTATGATGGGGCATCAATGAAGATTGAAACATTGCAAAAAATAAGAGCTTAATTGCATGTAACCAAATTAGATGGAGGGATGGATGTGTATTTTTGTGTAACGTGTTGCTTTCAGTTAGGATTTATGTAAAATCCATCCCTTTTTAAGCTCCAAATAACTCATCATTGGGTGATTTGTTTGTCTTAATCATCTCTAGTTATTTGGAGTTCAAGAAATTAAGTAAAGTCTCATTAAGAGTTATTTCAGTTAAAAATCAAATTCTATTTTCTGAAAGATTTATATTTAATTGAAATTTATTAACCACTTAAACTCAATTAATTAATTATTTTTGAATGAATTTAGATACACTAAATAATAATTGTGGATGTATGCATGTAAAACATAGTTATTAGACTGTTCTGTTCTTCCTCTAAAATGTAAAGTTATAATTTTCGTAGTTAAGGAAGAGTGTTCAATTTTAATTTATTTTAAAATTCATATACAATTTCTTTTCAATTTTTATATGGAAAATGATAGTTTCGCCATAGTTTGTTGTTGTTATATCGTTTTTCACGCAGGATATTTGGTTCTGTACAAGATCAGCATATTTAATAGTGAATATATCTAGATTTTTTAACCAATCTCGTTGCAATGCTATAAATGATTTACACGGTAATTGATATGAAATACTACAGCTTCTTTTATAGGAATAGTGAGATGTAATTTAAATTAATTAAAAATTAATTACGATTAGATACATTGTAATTGTATAAATTATTTTAGAGATATTATATCTTATACTAATTGTATTATAATTATTTACACTATAATTTTAAATTTCATATTTCTTTTATTTATTTATTTTTTAGACTCAATTATAATTTCCAACATCAATAAAAATTTGTGGTGAGGCTTTAGTTGTTTTTGAATATTTTGTGATAAATTATCTAGGATTAATTAAAATTTGTCCCGTAGATTCTATTAGCTATTTCTAATAATAATTTTTAAGTTTTGATTCTGATTCACACATTGAATTCTTATTGCATTAAAAGAGTAAACACTCATTTTAGTATATGAAATTGATATGCGTTATCACAATGGTTTTTAAAAACTTAAAAATATTTTAAAGTTTTTGAATTAATATTATGTTAGTCATTCAGCCTCAATTATTTTTCTATTTGATGTATGTACTTCTGAGTTGTCAGATTTTTTACTTTATCACACGCTTACGTGGTATGAAAATTGATATTTATTGAGTTTAATTAGATATCCAAAGACCAAAGTAAAAGTTAAATAAAACATAATCACCTTCTTTAAATTGAAAAAGTTATAACACTTTATTTCTCCAACCTATAAAATATCTTGAAAAAACTCAAAATATGTCAAAGCAAATCCACTCAATCCTTCCAAAGACCCATAAAATGAAATCATGAAATGTTTTCTTAAAACGGGTCACATTGCATTAGTACATTCATGAAATTGTAGGAGCAATGATGATAAAACCCATAATAACATTGCTATTGGTGGTTCTGTTTCTAGTCTTTGTGAAAGAAAATTCAAGCTGAAAAGAGATACACCCACTTGTTAGAATTGTAAATTTCACCAAATTAATTGCCAAGATTTTCACCACCCTTTTTATTAATTTCCTTCCCCAACTCCGTGTCATTCCAATTTTTTTTTTTAAATCATGATGAAAAATATGTGATGAAGTTAATTTAAGATTACAATTTTTATTATATTTGAAGATCAATCCATGTATTCTACATTCAATTAGAGATTAATTTGTCAATTAGCTGTTTTTTCTATATCTAAGGAAAAGGACCCAACAAATGGGAAATAAGGGTTTCAACTCTTTCAATTTGAAGAGTGATTTTTAAATAAGATGAAGAGTGTTTTATTTAAAGAATTGTGAGATGCTCAAAAGAAATATGACAATAACACAAACGGAATAATTGACTGTAAAAACTTTAATTACTAATAGAATGTTAAAATTTAAAGACGTTTAAATATTTGTGTTTCATTTAAGAATTTGTTGACACTGTATGTCACTTTCAAAAACTAAAGAGAATATTTACTCTGCATTAAAATGTTTTTTTTTATACAATTAATATTTTTCTTTATTTTGTAAAGTTTATTTTTTCTGTGAATGTCGTTTAGAGGGAAACAAACGTAAATTATTTTATAAGTAAACCATAAAATCTTCTCTACCTTATATTAGAGTGCAGTCCTCTCATTCTAATTTTTTTTCATAAAAAAAGTTTATTCTCTTAAAAATCTACAATATAATTATTCCTCTAACAAGTATAATATATCACCCTTTTAGAGTGAGTGAAAAATGAATTTGACTAATGTTCCGGTTTCAAGTGAATGGTCCATGAAATTGATGCATATTCTTCTTGTAAGAACAAAAATATTCCAGTTTCAAATGCAAGAAGAACTTAGAGTTGAGGATGACAAAGCCGCCGCCTTTCTACTAAAATATAACTCTTTTAGTAGTTTTTGAAAATCCCTCCTTCAAATTATTTTTATTCTATTTAAATAAGTGATTTTTTTGTTACTATTTTTTTATTTGTATTTTATCTATGATTTCGTTGGCCGAGTGCAATGTTTGTTTGTTTATTATGTGGTGTGACATTTTTTGTTTTTTTGTTTTAGGGTGGTATTCACATAAACAAACGACTTATTTTATCGATATTATATTTTAAGTGACTTAGGGAGGATACTATTAAATGACAATATGTGGTTAAATTGATTATATTAATGATCATCTACGATCGATATGAAAGAATACCAACAAATATTTTTTTTCGAAAATAAATGACATCAAAGATTGTGGATATCGCATTATTTTTTACTATCGATCGGTGGAAGATATTAGTTTGGTGGTTAGAATTAAAAAAAAATTCATTAAAATCTACGACTTTTATGTGTATAGGTAACGTGTTTTTTGTTTTAGTATAAATTAAGTTTATTTATATTTTTGTTTATCATATTCTTTCTTTCTTTCTTTTCTGTGTTAATACCTTATCCATCTATTCAAAAACTTTAGCACTCTAATGAATTAATGAACTATACTTCTATGAACCGTAAGCATATTCATGTCCATATTAAGCAATAATAGATTACAAATTTGAAGAATCAAACAAATTACTCATCCCAAATCAAACATTTTTTATACAATAAAAATGATACAAGTATTCACCTCCTCTTCAAAACACCATACACAATAAATCAAGAAAAATATATAAAAAAATTTAAATAAAAAAAAATTCCCATGGCGTGCTTGACAAGAAAACTCAAAATGCAGCTTCCAAATTGATCAACTCCACATGATTGCTACTACAACAACAAAAGACATCAAACTTGTTCCAAAATAACCACACAAACTCACTGCACCAGATTTACTTTTTCCCTCATCATCTTCATCTTGATCTTCACTAGAAGAATTCTCCTTAGCACCTTTAGGAGCCTTAGCAAGTGTTGGAGCCAAAGCAGGAGCCTTAGTAGTTGCAAAGAAATCAAGAGGAAGAAGAACCTTATCCAAACGATAAATACCAAGCTTGTTATCAGAGTACACAACTCCAACAATCGAAGCATTAACAACTCCTGTCGAAATGTTTACACTATTGCCTAATGCATTAACATTAAGTGGAAGCCTTGTTGGGTCTTTACCAGCTACAGTTTGAACAGGGTTGCTTAATGAATCGAAATTCGAGCTCGAAACGTATTCGGGTAGGATGTGGAATTGTAAAAGTTCGATTTTTTGGCCTTCATTTAGGGAATTAAGGAACCCTGCTTTGAGGTTTGAAAATGCAGCATCATCTGGTGCTAAGATTGTTAGTCCACCGGTTTTCGCTGTGATGAGCTGTGAATTGATGCTGCTCATGATTTCTGTTGTTTTTAGGAGGCGGATTAGGACGGAAAATATTTTCGCCTTTTTTAGGATTGTTGTTATGTCATCTGGGACAGAATCTGATGTGTCTGGTGATTGAGGTAATGTTGGGACTAATGGTTTTGGTGATGGTGCTGTTGGAGAAGATTTTGGGGATGATGCAGGTGAAATTGATAAAGTGGAGGAAATGAGAAGAAAGAGTGAGAAAAAGAAAAGAAATAATTTTTTCATCTTGTTTCTAGTTGCTTTTTAAATTTTGGTTTTGATGGATATGGAAGAATGAATGTGAATGTGAATGTGAAATGAAATATTTGTGTTTGATGTGTAGAGTTGAGGGTGTTTTAAAGAGGGAAAGGAAATGATTGGTTGGTGAAATATTATATGGTTGTGAGATTAATTTTGTAGTTGTGTTATGTGAAGGTGGTATATCCCATCTATCATGAAGAATAAGGATTTTTTATCTAATTATTACTATTGCCATCTTTGCCAAATTGATGCTTTAGGTGATATAGAAGATGCATGAGAGATACCTTATTTTTAACATTATTGTAGGATTAATTGAATTGATGTATTTGGGAAAGGGGAATGAAATTGGACAAAGACGTTACAGAGGAGACATGAAAATAACAAGGTGATTCCCAAGATACCTTATGTTCAATTTTATTGTAATGTTTGATACATAACATGATATCAAACTATTGTCGTTGTACACAATAGTTGAACACAATACATTTGAGGATCTAACTTCTTTCTATAAATTTCTTTTTCATGGGTCGCACGTATTGGATACTTAAACCCAAAATGTTAAATTCAATCAACACTTATCGATATCTAAAAGAAACTCTAAAACAAAATATTGATTAAAATAAATTAGAGACACTTTTAATATTAGCAACAATATTTTAATATAATTTTATTGAATTCTACCTTTCTTGTTTTTGGATACGTAAAACACTTTGATTAAATATATCAATAATTGTATATTTTTATAATTATGAGGTATTTTACTTGTAATAGTAGTTAAATGTTTTTCATTTTAAGAACTAAATATACATGAAAGTAAAAAAAAATAACAAATAATTGAGGTCTAAAGTTCTTATTTTACTAGTTTGGGTTTTGAGGCGATCCTAATTACACATGTCCTTATTATTTGGCAAAACGAAATCTCACCAACAAAAAAAAAAATAGTATACACTGTTAGAAAAATTAATTTTAACTTTTAGAATAATAGTATTGTTTTTAACTTTTAGAATAATAGTATATACACTATTTAGCGTTAATCCTCGACACCAACGCTAATAAGCGTTAGTTCAACTGATACTAGTGTGTTAAAAAAAATTCATTAAATATTAGTGTCGATTAATTCGACACTAAATTTTCTATTTTATTTATTCTGTTAGCGTCGATCGATTCGACGCTATATTTTCTAATATGTAATGTTAAATATTTTAATTTTTTCTTTTTTTCAACAAAATGTATTTATCTTTATTTTTCTCTACTTTTATCCATCTCTTTTTCCTTCACTCATTTTTTCTCTCATTCCCAAAATCCTATTTTACTCCTTTTTCCCTCAATCAAACCCTATTCCTATTCCCCCGAATCGCAAACCCATCTGAATTGGTTTGTTCTTGTTTGTTCAACCTCAATATGTTTGCTCTTTCCTCTCAAAATCACAAAACTTGATTACGGTCGTATTAGCCTTTTTCTTCTCCTTATTATGTTCGTTATGTTGCTACTCATTGTGGTATTGTCATTTTCTCTTTATCTTCTCCTTGTTTTCTCTATCGTGGGGTTTTATTTTTATTGCATTATTTGATGATTTTGTTACCATGTACTTTCATATTAATAGCACAATTTCATGATTTTTGTTGTTTAATTTTATTATATTTTATTTCTCTTGGAAGATTTGGTTAAATGTTTAATCAACTAGAATTCTGAAATATGGTAAAATATTAAAAATATATTAGAGTTAAAGAATAATATTCTTAATTGGATTGTTTTGAGTTGTTTAAGATTTTTTTTATATTTTCTTTGATAATGATGTATACAAATTGAAGTTGATATAGACAGTGAAGTTAAAGAATAATGTTGTGACTTCTTTTTTCATGTAGGTCAATACAACGAGCTTCCACTTAAAGAAGGCAGATTCATTGCTTGCTATTACAAGAAAACTATGATGCTTCCTATGTGTGGAAACAGTAAAATTTCTAGTTGATTTTTTTTTTTCCATTTAGAAAACTGTTATGACGTCTGCTGCATAATAGATAATTGATAGTAAACCTTTAAGGGAGGAAGTTTAAATCCCTTTTTATAATAACCATTATTGTTGTGATTTTTATTTTGTATTCCATTAATGTTTCAAAATTAAACTTTGTTTAATTTTACTTTTGACTCAAAATTTAAATAAAAATATCACTATAACATGTTTTAAACAATATATCACATACTACTGACAATATATCATCGACGATGAGTATTTTGGGGAGGTGGTGAGTAGACTAGTGTTAATGGTGGTGGTGGTGATGGTGGTGAATAGGAATATGAACGGTGATGATTTGCTACATTTATTTGAAAAATTAATTATTTAATTTAAATTTTATATCAAATACATCAACTTTTCAAATACATTTTTAAGTTACTCTATTTAATAACTAACTCTAACAATTGACTATTGTATATTTATTGAAGAACAACCACACACACGTTTGAAAAAACCAAAATCAAAGCAAATACAACAAGCTTATAATTACTTTTATGTGTAAACTATTAAAACAAAGGAAGGTTGATAACATACAAAAATACACATAGAAAGATGACACAAACATAAATGTGTCTTATTACCACTTCATGTAAAATACACCTACCCTTTTCTTAAGAAGATTGCAAAGACTTTTGAAGAAGAGACTTGATAAAAGCTACCACTTTCTGATGATCAGGGAGGTTTTCATTGATGACAGGGGCATCTTTGAAATTACTAAACCATGAATGTAGGTGGGGGAATTTCTCAGCATCTAGGATCTTCACTTCAATTATATCTTCAATAGTTGTAAGAAACTTGATAGCTGAACCAAAAGCTATGTCCACAATGTTAATTGTGTTTCCTCCAAAAATATTCTTCTCATAGCCAAAGCAATGTTGTTCAACAACTTTAAGATGTTCCCACATTTTGTTTATGCTATTCTCCCTCTCTTCAACCCCACTGCTTTTGAAGAGTGCACCAACTGAAGGAATCTTTCAAAATAGATCCCAATTTCAATTTTATTTTAAATAAATAATTAATTAAAGATATCTAGATAGAAATGACGGAAAAGAAAATTCCATTTAATTTGTTTTTTACTCAATTGGATTTAATTTTGAAGAAACATTAATGTCTTACATTTTTACACTATATTACATCCACTAGTATTGAATGATATGTATTTTTGTGTATCTCCAACGTAAGAATTATTCTATTTTTAAAAGTGTTATTTGTGACATTCTTATAACAGAACACGTCAAGTAGCAAATTTGTAGTATTTAAAAAATAAAAACAGAAAACATCGAAATTAATTTTCTCTTATTGATAAACCCTTAATCTGTGCTTTATTTTGGAAAAATTTGGGTATGATTAATTACAGTTATGCTTGTTATGTTATCTAAATTTTTATTTTAGATTGGTGTAAAAATTTAAAAATGGATTAATAATATTTATGCTTTGTTATTTATCCAAATGGATGATATATAATTTTTTTAACATAACTAGTGCATTAAAATAACACAATCACCAATTAAGCAAAACTACACTAAGTAAGTAAATTATTACCTCAGTTGAGTCAAAATAAAAAATAAGTAAATTAGCTCAGTTGAACGTGATTATTACAAACGATCAAGGATTCAAGATACCAAAAAACATGCTAGAAAAATGCATATAATTAAACGTACCATGTCATCAGCATATTTAACCCAAAACCTAGCCTGAGCTCTTTCATAAGGATCAACAGGAAGCAAAGGGTATTGTGGCCATTTCTCATCAATATATTCAACAATAATCATTGACTCACATAGAGGTTTTCCACCATGAACAAGCACTGGAGTCTTCTTGTGAACTGGATTGTATTCAAGAAGTTGAGGACTCTTGTTGAATCGATCTTCTTCTATGTTCTCATATGGTATACCTTTTAGTTTAAGGGTCAGTACCACCCTCAAAGTAAAGGGACTGTACCAAAATCCATGTAGCTTTACTTGTGCCATTTAATTAATTTGTGTTATATCCTAAGTCCAATAAATTGTGTCTTATATAATGATAATTAAGTCATTGGTCAATTTGCCTTGTTCAACAAGCTTAAAATTTCAGAGATAAAATATTCATTGATGTAAAGAATTAAACAACTTGTTGGTATTAGAAAAAAAAAATTGAAAAATAAAACAACTTGTTGGTCAAGCTATCAATGTAGACAAAATTCGCAGAAGGTTCCTTCATCCTTCAGCTCTTCACCTTTGTTAATTGTGCAGTCCATCCTAGCATATGCCTTGTTTTCATCTCCCACTACATTGTATGATAATTTTTTAAAGATTAATAGTGTCTTGGTCCTCATAATTTTAAGATATTAAAACTAAGTCCAACTCATATTTTAGGAGTAAATCTTCATTTTTATATGTGAAAGTGTCAAATACTTTTAATTAATTAAAATTATTAAAAATTTGTTGAATGTAATTTTCGTTAATCAATTTCGTCTCGAACGTTAAACCTCTATGAAATAAAGGGTCCTCTGTTTTACCTTCATAAATCTATTTCTAAGATCTGATTTTCAAAGCTTATCAATATATTTAGTGATAATTATACTTTAATTATCCTCTTTTTTAAAAAAAAAATTACCTAACTATCACATTATTTGATTTCTCACATTAACCAATATATGTGACAATTATTTAGTCTGTACATCTTAGTCAAAACCTCAATAGAAATTCTGAATTTCTCAATTCCAAAGCATCAATAAAAAAATAATCCATAGAGAAGAATGTTTCATTAGACAGAAAAAGAGGAAAATTAGAAAAGGGAGATGTTTTTTTAAATATGACCGGGGCACACCCCTAGAGACACATGTGTGTCTCAAATGACAAGAGATAAAAGGGGTATTGGTTAATGGTGAATAGTTTTCTTTTACTTTATTGACTTAAATTTGGTCTTTTATTTTGTTAAAAATGATTTTTTTTTATCAATAAAATCAGTTATTTGATCCCTTTATTAATTAATTCTTGAAAGTTATTTAATCTTTATTATTTGTTTTATTATGTGACAATCTTATTAATGACGTGACATTTAGATGATATTTATAATTTAGACAAAATAATTTATTTTAAATTATAAATATTAAATTATATTAAAAATGTAATAACCTTAAATATTAAAAATAAAATTATATTTATTTTATATTAATTTTTAAATTATTAAAAATAGTTTATTAAATAAATAAATTAAATATTTTTATATATAAATAAATAAAATAAATTGCTTTTTAATATTTTAAAATATAAATATAATTAATTATAAAAATAATGACATAAAAATATTTGCAGAACTCACAAATGTTATCTAAATGTCATGTGATTGATAAGATTGTCACACCATAAGAATTGATTAATAGATACCAAAAAATATATTTTAAAAATAAAAGACTAAAAATTTATTTTAGACAAAATAAATAAACTAAAAAATTATATAAATTTACTTAAATTCTAGTTTAATCTAAAGAGATTAGCAATAAAACATTAAAACAATCTTAATCGTGGGTTCAAACTCAGATTTAACAAGTTTTCATTTTTCATGCATATCCTTCTAATAAAGACTAAAAAAAATGTTACAATATATGTTGTATCTTTTAAAATGTATTACCTTGAAGAAGAATAACTATTACCCTACTCTGGATCCTGTAAATTATGTAAGTATCAAAACTTTCAAAATGTTACCAAACATAAACAGATGAACAAGAAGATAGGGAAGAACAACAACATACCTATTTTTATAAAAGGTATATCTATTATGATTTTGGGTCTTTATATTTTTCTACAAGAACCACCTTCCTTCAAAGTTGTACAAAAATTAGAACATTCAGCAAAAAATTAGGAGTAAAAAACATGAAGGAATCACAAACTTTTTTTTAACTAATATGATAAATTATAAATAAAAACTCTCCCTTAAAATTATAATAGATAACAAAAAATTTCTCTGAAAAATTTAACATTGATACATTTCTAAAAGTAGATTTAAATCGAAGACTTTTAATTAAATTATAAGAGACTTTTATTATCTCATTCAAATATTTTAAGATGATCCTAGTTTTTTAAAAAAGAAAACACATATACATTGAAGGGAAAGAGAAAGCATGGTTTGGTACCTAGTAGTACCTACCAGACAAAGCTTTGTGAAATCATAGATATATGATAACACCAAAATACTATTTTGCTTAATTTGTAAACATATTTTTTGTTTTTCTTTACTAAAATTTGTATTATTTTATCTTAATAAAACACTTTTGATGACAATTATTATAGAAAAAAGAAAAAATGATATTTCATCAAAAAAAAATTATTAAATGAGATACTTTTGACATATTTATTGTTTTTAAAAATGTATTTACCCTTCATTTCAAAAATATTTTATTTCTTTATTATTAAAAATGAAATAAATGTAAATTTAATAAGAATTTAATTATATATATTATCGTTATATTACTAATAATTTAATATTTTATTAATTCATTAACAATATAAAAAAAAATTATACTGAACATACATGCAATTAAACTCATTTAAAAAATGAAAAACACAAAAGCCAATTCTAAAACAGCACCTCATGTCTCCCTCTCTTCTCTTTTCACTTTAATTTGAATTTCTTTTTTCGTCTGTATTTTGCCTCTATACTAACAAAAAGAAGCTATCATATCATAGAGATAAAAAGTAACATAACCAAAATTAAATAAAATAAATAACGAAAAGTTAGTGAAACGTACCATGAAAAGAAGGTTCTAAATAAAAGAAGAATCCTTGAAAAAAGTTGAAGAAAAGAAAAAAAGAAAACGGTGATGGAATGTCATAACGTGATAGGTTGAACGGATGGAGGTCTTACAGTGGCGAGTTGGCTTGGGAGAAGTTGAAGAAAGATGTGTATTCAATTTGTTTTTTTTATAAGAAGATTTGTATTGTTGGTGCCAAAAAGAACACATAACTCATCATTTGTATATTCTTTGTCGCTATATTATCCAATCCCTTAACAATGGAACAACTACCATTATGCCAACCGTATATTATCCCCTAAAATATAATCATTCACATTTTTCTCCTTCCAATTCTTAGAACAAAAAACAAGCAATTAACCGGCTTAGTCACCACCTAGGAAAAACACACAAAATAACTAAGCCTACACCTATGGATTTGTCATCCTCCACGTATATCACTCCCATTGTTCTTCTTTTCCTCACTCCCAAAGGTAAGATACACAACTATTGACTTTGTTTCGGTTATTTTTCTCTCTTTTTTTATAAATAATATTTCTTTATTATATACTTTCTCTTCTCATTTGTAATTTTTTTATTTTTAATGTACTTTTTTTTAATTGTATTATTTAATTAGTATTATTTGTATTTTTTTAACAAAAAAATCATATTTTTTTATTTAAATTAGTAATTCAAATTTATTAAAATAAAAAAAATAAATATACGAACAAACTCAATCCAAGTTAATAGTATAAATCGATAATTTACAATTGTGACAAAGCCTATAAATATGACAAATAAGTGTTGAAATCCACATCTCATTGAAGCTATTACATTGAAGATATCAAAAATTATTGATTTAATATGTACTTGATTGAAGTTAATCTATCGATCTAAACTAAACAAACACCGCAATAAAATGAAACAAACATTACTACAAAATAAAATAAACATTGCAACAAAATAAAATAAACACCACATCAAAATATAAAATCAAACGCGACACTACAATGGAAAAAAAAACAAAATATATAAATGAAAAATATTTATTTAATTAAAAGGAGGGGCAAAAGTTATATGGATGATTTTGGACTAAAAATATCCTTAAATCATTCTCCAATGGATGGATAAAGAGCCAAAAAGAGTGAGAATGAAGTTGAGGTGGCGACTAACCTAAATTTCTCAATTATTCTACTTGCATCACTTCTAAAGCAATATATTGCATTATGTATTTATAATACTAATAATACAACAATTTCTAACAAAAAAGAATTTGATAAAAATAATATTATTTCTTTTATTTATACAATTTTCTTCTTAGGCATGAAATAATCAAATGTCCAAAATTATTGAGAGGAATGAAATATATTTTATAAAACGAATTGGTCCGGATTTGGTTAAAGGTAGAGACTTTTTTTTAAAAGGGAGAACAAGGCATACAGAGTACTTTCAAAACAAAACAAAAAAGGAGGCCACCACCAAATTCTAAGGATTGGGGAGATTTTCTTGAACATTGGAGGACATCAATTTATTGTATCTAAGGGTGATCAAATATAAAATTCACTTTAATTATAAACCCCTTTGAATAATTTTTTTCATTAAATACGCAATTTACTAGGTTTATTTATTATTTATGTCAAAACATATCCCTAATTAATATTACCAACTTATATTACAATATGAAAAGTTAGAGTTAGACACATTGATATACAAAGGGTGTTTTTAGGAAGATCTTCATACAAAATGGAAGCATGTAATTCACCTATGTTTTTTAATGGCTTAATTGCACTTTTGGTCCCCTTATTATAGGTGAAAATTGAAAGTAGTCCCTCCATTTTGTTTGTCCCCAGTTTTAGTCCCCCAAACTGAATTTGAGGCCAAATCAGCATGAGGTGTCATTTTTTTTAATGACATATCAAGAAATAGCTGACGTGGCAGACGCTGACGTGGAATAAATTTGTTATTATATTATTTCTGATTAAAAAATATAATTTTTATTTTTAAAAATCATTTTAATAATTGTTAAATATTTTAAAAAATCTAATTAAAATTATTAAAATAAAATGAAAAGAAAAACACCTAACACCTAAAATCATGTTGTCTTCGTGAATCAAAGCCTGAGTTCGTATGAAATCAAAGCCTGCGTTCGTATGAAATCAAAGCCTGTGTTCGTATGAAATCAAAGCCCTGCGTTCATCATCGTGTTCTCTGTTTCGTCTCTGTTCGTGAAATCAAAGCCCTGCGTTCGTGAAATCAAAGCCTTGTTTCATCGTGTTCTCTGTTCGATTTCATCATTCTGGATCGTTTGTTCATCTTTCTTTTTCATCAGTGATAAAATGGCGAGTGGAGGTCATTTCGAGTTCTCTCCATCTTCACATAGGAAAGAAGATACAAAGTTTTGTGCTAGGTATGTGATTTTAGGGTTTTCGATTTGTTTTATTATTAACATTATTAAACTCTGTTCGATTTTAGGGTTTTCGCTTTGATTTTAGGGCCAAAAGTTTTTCTCTACATTGTTAACAGAACTCAATGCCTTTATGCCTTTTTAATAATGTGGTCCATGCGTTTTTAATAATGTGGTCCATATGCTCTATTGTATTATTTTGTGGTGCATGTGTAGTGTAGGCCAGCTTTGATTTATTCAATGGTTTGTTTTGTGTAGGCCAGCTTCAGTCCACAGAGTTAGGTTAAGAATTAACCATGGGGGTAGTTTTGTAAATCACCCAGTGAAGATGTACGTTTGTGCCCAAGTGGATGAGATGAATTGGTCTTGGGATGTAGACTTAATGTCCCACATGCAAATTATTAAAATGGTCAAAAGTTTGGGATATATGAGTATTAAACATTTGTGGTACCAGCATCCGAAGTACTCATTTACATGTGGACTTAGACCTCTCAACAATGACGAGGATGTATTAAAGTTTGTTGAAGATGTCAAAGGGTTCAACGTAATTGACGTCTTTGTGGAACACTGTATAGATAATCCGGAAACTGAACCAGATCAACCAGATTTTGAACCACTTCAACCTGAAGCAGAATCTGAATCTGAATATGTACCTGTTCAACCTGAATCTGAAGCTGTTCAACCTGAATCTGAAGCAGTTCAAGCTGAACCTGTTGAACCTGAACTTGAACCTGTTGAACCTGAATCTGAACCTAAACCTGTTGAACCTGAACCTGTTGAATCTTTTGAACCTGTTGAATCTGAACCTGTTGAGCCTGAATCTGAAGCAGTCCATGGTGAAGATTATCTGAGTGAAGAAGATGAAGATTATGTTGCTAACTCAGATGATGACGATGATGATATGGGTGAGTTATATGAGGATGAGGATTGGGACTGGATTTCTGAAATACCAACTGAGATCTTTGTTAATGTTGGTGATGAAAATTCATTTGAAAGACATGAAAACCCAAGAGGAAACCCAGGGCCTAGTTCTGCAACTGATTTTGAAGAAAATGATGTGAATTCTGATGATTTGGATACTCCACCAGGAAGTGAAGTTGATGAAGAGAATGTTAGGAAATTTCCTAAATTTAACCAACCTGAAAATGGTGATGAAGTAAGGTTTGAGTTGGGCCTAAAGTTCAATACAAAAGAGCAGGTTAAGAATGTCGTTAAAGATTTTGCAATGGAGACTAAGAAAAACTTGTATTTCAAAAAGAATGATGGAAAAAGAATCATTGTTAGGTGTGAGCCAGAATGTCCATTTTACATGAGGATCAATAAGAGGACTTCAAATGAATATTGGCAATTAGTGAGTTTCACAAAGGATCATACATGTCATAGGAGGGCACAAAATAAACAAGCCAAGACTGAATGGCTTGCCAAGAAATTCGTTCCTATGTTGAGACATACACCTGAAATGAAACCCAAGGGATTGATTGTTGAGGCGCTTGATAAATGGGGTGTGAAGTTGTCTAAATACCAAGCATATAGAGTCAAAGTAAGTGCCATAGAAATTATTCAAGGTGCTCAAAGGGAGCAATATGCACATTTGAGAGAATATGCTGATGAACTTAGGAGATCAAATCCAAACTCTACAGTTATTATTAAGTGTGGTATGTCTGACATTGGACCAGTATTTGAGAGAATATATGTATGTTTGGAGGCTTGTAAGGCTGCATTTGCTAATACATGCAGGCCTTTAATTAAGGCAATCAATGAAGATGCATGGAAAGACATGATGCAACTTCCACCATCTATGTGGTCTAGGTCAGCATTTCGCACTGATACACAATGTGACCTTCAAGTAAACAACATGTGTAAGGCTTTCAATATGGCTGTATTGGAGTATAGAGATAAGCCTATCATAACATTACTTGAAGGTTTGAAACATTACATTACAGTAAGGATTGTGAAACAAAAAGAACTCATGCTACGATATAGAGGCAATATATGTCCTAGGATTCAACAAATATTGGAAAAGGCAAAAAGAGCAGCTGGGGGTTGGTTCGCAACTTGGCATGGAGATGATGATTTTAACTTGTTTAGTGTCACAAATGGTGTAGATACTTATACGGTAAATCTACACACAAAAACTTGTGCTTGTCGTAAGTGGGATTTGACTGGTATTCTGTGTTGCCATGCTCTTGTTTGTATATGGCATAACAAAGCTGATCCAGAATCGTACGTTTCACCTTATTATAGGTATAAAAGTTGATTTTAACTGCATTATTGGTATTCTGCATTATATGCTCTTGTTGTGCTAGTGTTCAATTCTGGTTTTATTCTTGTGCTTGTTTTGGTTTTGGTTGAAATTGTTGTGCTAGTGTTCAATTCTGGTTTTATTCTTGTGCTGGTTCTGGTTTTATTCTTGTGCTTGTTCTGGTTTTGGTTTAAATTGTTGTGCTAGTGTTCAATTCTAGTGTTCAATTCTGCTAGTGTTCAATTCTAGTGTTCAATTTAGCATTCAATTCTAGTGTTAAATTGTTGTGCTAGTGTTCAATTCTAGTGTTCAATTCTGCTAGTGTTCAATTCTGGTTTAAATTGTTGTGCTTGTTCTGGTTCTGGTTTTAGCATAATATGGAGTAGAATAATATGTTGATTCTGGTTTTAGCATAATATGGTGCTGGTTCTGGAAAATGCATAATATGTTGATGGTTCTATTCTGCTAATGCTAGTTCTGGTTCTGGTTCTACTGGTTTATTGCTAGCTCTGCTACATGCTTTGGTTCTGGTTCTGCATAATATGCTGGTTTAATTCTTGTTTATTGCTAGTTCTAGTTTTACATTGTTGATGGTTCTGTTCTGCTAATGCTAGTTCTGGTTCTGGTTTTGCTGTTTTATTGCTAGTTCTACTACATGCTTTGGTTCTGGTTCTGGTTCTGCTGTTTTATTGCTGGTTCTGGTTCTGCTGTTTTATTGCTGGTTCTACTGTTTTATTGCTAGTTCTGGTTCTGGTTCTGCTGTTTTATTCTTGTTGATCTGCTACTTTGTTCTGCTAATTCTAGTTCTGCTAATATGCTGGTTTTAATATGCATAATATGCTGGTTCTACTACTTTGCTGGTTCTGCATAATATACATGATTCTGCTACTTTGTTCTGCTAATTCTAGTTCTGCTACATGCTTTGGTTCTGGTTCTGGTTTACTTGGTTCTGACATGTTTTTGGTTCTTTAAATAGGAAAACAAACTTCTTGACATGTTACTCTTACATTATAATGCCATCAAATGGACCAAAACTTTGGCATACATCAAATGGAGATCCTATAAATCCCCCAATCATAAGAAGAGCACCGAGTAGACCAAAAAAAAAAGGAACAAGTCCAATGACAAGTCAAAAGGTTCTAACAAACTACCAAGACAATTTGCAACTGTGAAGTGTAAGAACTGTGTGAAGCTTGGCCACAACACGAGGACATGCAAGGGTAAAAGTGCAGCAGATAGAGAGATACCAAAAGGTGGAAATAACATCAACAGAACAAAGAGAGCAAAGACAACAACGGTTGGAGGTGATGACGGAGAAACACCAACAATTTTATCTCAATATTTCACAAGCTCCACAAATTCAAGATTCACAAATCAATTGAATGCACGAAACTTGTGATTTTTATTTTGGTTATTATGAATATGTAATCATACTTGGACCTATTTAATTTGGTTCCTATGAATATGTACTTTTATTTTGGTTACCTGTGAAGGAACAATTTTGATATGACCTTTTGTTGGATCCTTATTTGGCAAATTATAGCACTACTTTCATCACAATATTTTTGTGTCAATAGGATGTTCATCTTTTTATTGTTATGGTTGTTCTGTTGTATTGCATTTGTTGTTACTATGTACACTAGATGAATAATTTACCTTTGGTCTATCATTGTAGCTTTATCAATTAACTTTCTATGTGACGAAAGGTCCATGTTTTGAAATAACAAATGATCTACACTTGCTAATATATGTATATGTGCTTCTGCTAAATAAAAATAGACAATTGAATTACAATAATACTAATTTCATTTCATCATAACAACCTTACAAATTTCACTATATTAAACAATTACATTACAATTTCAACCATAAACACCCTAAATTACATCATTACAAGACACCCTTAAATTCAATCATTTAAATTACTTCAACATTACAATAACCAAAAGAAATATAATCAAAAGCCATGAAAGTGCCAGAAAGCCCTTCATTTGTTTCAATTTCAACTTCATTTCATCATCACAATTTTTTGTCATTGTCTTTCTTCTTGAATTCATCAATCCTTTTCATCAACGACATAATAACTTCTTTTCCACGTTCTGTTATTGGCTCATCAAACCAATCAAAAAAATTGCAAGATTTTTTACCCTGTAACTGAAACAACAAAACAGCAAAACAAGAAGTACCCTGTAACTAAACAACATAACAACAAATTTTTATAATCTGTAAACAATACAATACAAAAAAAAATTTAAATAAATAAATTCCAGAATTTTGATAAATAGTTTACCTTATAAAATCCACAACCATGAAACCTTCGACCTGGATTTTCAGCCGTCCAAGAAGTACACAAAGGAGATTCAAGTCCACATAAACATTCTCTTCTTCTAATGCTCAAATGAGAATTGTTGCTTGTATCTGAATATGAATGAGAAGACATTCTTTTCCCAAAAAAACACACAACAAACGAAAAAGAAACAAAATACAGAACAAACAATGAAATACAAAGGACGATGACGAAACAGAGACGAAACTGAGAAGACAAAATCGAACACGAAGACGAAAACGAAACAGAGACGAAACAAAGAAGATGAAATCGAAGTTCTGTTATGCAAACGATCTACATCAATTTATATGCAAATCAAATAAGTTTACAGTGCCAAGAGTTTGCAAAACTTAGCCCATAATCGGCATTAAAATATGAAACACAAAACAAATTATATAATCAATTTAAATTATAACTAACCAATAATCCTTCTTCTAGTGCTAATCTCCTAGCCATTTCAATAGCTTCAACATTGGTAACCTGTAATTTCATGTGTCAAGATGATTTATTTTACAAAATAATCCACACACATTAACAATGAAGATAATAATAGCAATTTAACATTAATTGCACAAAAAATAAAAACGCCCCCAGAGCAATAACTAAATAACTTAAACAAATAAAAATAAAAAAACGTAGAAAATCAAACTAGTATATGCCCAAACAAATTCGTCTGACCAAGAAATAAAATGATATGTTTATAACAGAAGAGGGATAAATTTTTCCTTTTACCTTGACGACTTCATCAAGCAGTTTGACATCCAAAATGCTTGGTATGAAACCTGCAACAAACTCCCCAATACAGTTAACAACTGATAAGAAAATCTGTTTCATCCATGCAGGTGAAAGCAACAAAAAGAAAAAGCATCATTCATAAATTTCGTAAGAGATTCATATCTGGATTGTCTCCTGAGATTATACTTCTGTCTGCAGGTTCCACCCCAACGACCTAATTAAACAATATGTGGCACACTTTGATTCTAGGTAAACAACAGTGGAATAGAATGATGAAATCGAACAGAGAACACGATGAAACAGGGCTTTGATTTCACGAACAGAGACGAAACAGAGAACACGATGATGAACGCAGGGCTTTGATTTCATACGAACGCAGGCTTTGATTTCATACGAACTCAGGCTTTGATTCACGAAGACAACATGATTTTAGGTGTTAGGTGTTTTTCTTTTCATTTTATTTTAATAATTTTAATTAGATTTTTTAAAATATTTAACAATTATTAAAATGATTTTTAAAAATAAAAATTATATTTTTTAATCAGAAATAATATAATAACAAATTTATTCCACGTCAGCGTCTGCCACGTCAGCTATTTCTTGACACGTCATTAAAAAAATGACACCTCATGCTGATTTAGCCTCAAATTCAGTTTGGGGGACTAAAACTGGGGACAAAAAAATGGAGGGACTACTTTCAATTTTCACCTATAATAGGGGGACCAAAAGTGCAATTAAGCCTTTCTTAATATATGTGAAAAAAAGTAAGAGATGTTTATAAAGAAATTGAAAAGTCAATATTTTTGCAAAACAATCTGTAACCAAATGTTCGTGAAGTAATGATTGTATAAGTTGAAAATGTTAAAAAGATTTAATTTACAATAATATATTTGGTGAGACTTGGGGTGACGGTCGATGACGAAGACAAGACTATTATTATGTTTTGTTGTTTTGTTTGTTATTATGTTCGTTTAATCACCTAATGGCAACTCTTACATACAAAAAAATACTCGGATGATATTAGTGATGCAAAGGTAAAACATGTGAAGGTCTATATGTCAAAGAAGCTTTGTATGTAAAAAAGGTCAAGATTGTGGGAGAAGCAGGTTCTAGGAAGAAAAAGTCTAATTCTAAGAATAGAAAAACAGCAAAGTGTTTCAGTTGCAAATTGATCGAGCATTGGAGGAGAGACTCTCCAAACAAACAACAGGGTTCATTCAGTTTTGCGAACGTAGTTCAGGCTATTCCAACTTATGTCATGAGCTACTTCAAGCTTCTGGATAGCTTATGTGACCATATTGAAAGTATGATTTCAAAGTTCTGGTGGAGAGCAAACAAGGTGAAAGAAAGATTCATTGAATTGCATGGATTAAGCTGTGAGGAAAAGAAGGTTGGAGGTATGGGGTTCAGAACTCTGAAGGAGTTTAACCTTGCAAGGTTGGCGGTTACTACATAATGAAGAAAATTGGTACTTCCCGATAAATAATTTCCTTCAAGAAAAACCATTATTGACATTTCTGCTAATAAGATAATAAGGTTCCAAGATAACTGATTTTCTATCTTGAAGCTTTCTCATTTGGCATACATTCATTTATCTTTTAACAACACCACACATACAAAGTGACTTGATTCATAGGAAAAATAAGAAATAAAGAAAAATTAACAAGACAATTATTAAACAAAAGCACTATTCTTCGGTAACAAAATATAATAAAAAAAAGTACATGTATCTGGACCAAATATAGTCTAGATATATGTATTTTTTTGCTTATATGTTATTACAGATAGAGTCCTCGTAAGTCTGCAAAATAGGGATCAATCCTCCCAAGTTGCATGGTAGCTTCATATTTAACATTTGATATGCAATCTTGTTCACCATGAAAATGATGTTAATATAATTGTAGCAACTGCAACAGGAATCCACATCAAATTCTGCTGTTTGACACCAATAGCACCAGAATCATTGTCTCCTGGAACTGATTCGTCGCTATCATCAGATTTCTTCTTAGATGAAACTTTAGTACTCTTTTCCGGTGCTGGAGCTGGCGCAGGTGGCTTAGCGACGAAGAAATCTCGAGGAAGAAGCACTTTGTCCACTTGATAAACCGCGAGCTGATGGTCGGTGTATACAGTGCCACCAAGTGTTACATTAACAATACCTGTTGTTATGTTCACTTGGTTTCCTGAACTTGTTACATTCAATGCCAATCTATAAGGGTCATCACCAGCCTGTGTCCTTACAGGATTGCTCAAAGTATCGAAATTCGACACGGATACAAATGTAGGTAGCAAGTGGAATTGGATGAGCTTGTTCTTTTGTTCGTCACTAAGGGAATTGAGGAAGCCGGGTTTGAGGCTTGAAAAGGCGTTGTCATTTGGCGCGAACATGGTTAAGCCGCCATTTGAGGTTAGGAGTTGAGAGTTGATTTGGGTGGATACTTTTGTTGTTTGGAGAAGACGGATTAGAGTGGTGAATCCTCCAGCCTTTTTGAGGATTCGGATAATGTCGGTCGGGGCTGATTCTGCAGGTTCCGGGGCTGGTGTAGCAGCAGATGATTTTTGGACTAAAATTGTGGTGGAAGAGAAAATAAACATTAGAAGAAGTGGGAGAGAGAGGAATGGATGTTTCATCATCACCATATTTTATTTTTGTTGACTTTGCAGTGAGTACTGCTTGATGCATGCACAAATGATGGATGGAAGGCAAATATATATTACGACTTTATACGAGACTAATTCATCCTTAAAAAATTATTTATTAAAGTATATTAAAGTGTCTCTTTTTATAAACTCACTTTAAGTCATATCTTTATTTTAGATGGAATTTAAGTTTTTTTAATAGCCTCTGACGTTTAATATTATTGGTCTTGGTGCGTGAATATAAATGGTAAGTGATTCGATTAATAGCTTTTTTTCTTATTTCATTTATTCTAGGGAGTTCAGTTTTTTCCAATTACATAACAAAAAATTAATTTTTTTTTTAAAAGGTTGGTGAAAATTAAGTTGTCAGCATACCTGCTTATAACATCACTGAAAGGTAGTGTGTCAAGCAAGGGCTACTTTAATACATTAGCCAGTTGGATTTTGCTTGGGAAGGCAGGAAAAAAAACATTGAGAAATAATGAGCATGATACTCTGAAGTAGAAAAAAATTTAATGAAGTTCTTGCTGCTAACTCAAGGAACAAGTCTTTATAATTTTACTTTAAAAATACATTATGATAAAGTTTCATGATACATTCAGGTTTGGGTGAGAAACTTGATTTGGTTTACTTGAATCAACTTTGTGGATGTTAGCTTCTGACCAAAGATGCAGTAATAGTACTCCTTGCTTGGTGTTCATTGCCATTGGGATTCTTCTGATTTTGTTGATTGCCATTAATGTTTTGTTGTGATGGTTTAACATATTTCTCTTATTGTCTAGTGTCTATAAATAAGTGTGTAACAAATGTTGAGAGGCCCACTTCAAGTAAATAGTTGTTATGCATTTGAGAAATTGAATAGAGATAGCCATCCCCATTGACATTTAAAAATCTTGCAATGTGGACCATGTTATTATATCTCATTTTCGGATTTGGTTGAATATCAATATTGATTGGCAGACTTAATTTAAGTCAATATTTTAGATAGTAACACAAAAAAAAGTAAAAATTTCTTCATTTTTCAAAATAAATAAAGATATCCATTAGTATAGTTTTAGTGTATACATGTCTTAACTCGAATTGAGATGATTCTAACTCATGTGAAAGAGTGTTCACATAAACCAAATTTTAATTTAAAAGTACATTGGTAGAATATCATCACCATGTTACATTTTTACATTTTCTAACCCTCTATTCCCTCTTGAGTTTGTCTCTAGAATGCGACAAGATTGTTAATGTTAAATAAGTACATGCATGGAAAGGTCAATGGTTACTGAATAAAATTTCAATAGGGACAAAAAGTTACCAGAAAGAAAAAAGTCTAACTCAGTAAATAGGAAATATTTAATGGCCTCAATGCACAAGCAAGCACACAGTATAACTATGCACAAGTCAATTCCCATGCACATACAAAGTAACAATTTTCTACAAAGCAAAACAACAAAAGGTTTTACAAAATCGACTCATGAGCACACATCTCTCATATTCTTAGACGCACTAAATTAACTTTTTAATATTAATATATATATATATATATATATATATATATATATATTATAATTGCTCATAGGCTCCTTTAACTTAATTTTAAATAACACTTTAGTCTTTTATCTTTATTTTTTTATTTGGTCTTTTATTTAATTTTAAGTAAACAATTTGATCTTTTATGTTTTAAAATGTTACCAATGTTATCTTTTTTTATAACATGTTCAAACAAAACTCACAAAATTAATTATCATCATCAATATAATGCAAATTTAAAACTCAAATCTTCGATAAACTCATATTTTCATTCTTTATATGTTTGAATTTTTGTAATAAAATTAAATAACTGACCAAATCAAAATAAATAAATAAATAAATCAAAATAAAACAAAAAATAAAGGATTGAAGTGTTATCTGAAATTAAGTTAAGGGACTGCGAGAACAATTGTGCCTCTATTTTATATCCTTAACATACTCAATTTTTTAGGTTTGGATATCTAATAAAAATTATATTATTATATTAAAATACTTTTAAAAAAAACTATTTTATTGTTTTATTGTATTTTTTTTATTCTAATCTAAATTGAGATTCTAACTTTTTTGTCAACTATAATAATATTTTACGGACAAAGTAATTTTAAATAAAAAAATTATTTTATTGTCTTATAGTAATTTTATGGTAATTATAATTTTCAATTGGTATGAATTTTTCAATAATTGTGTAATTTTTAGTATTTTTTTTTCAACAATATTTTATTCCACTTCAATGTGAATTAAAATAATTAATAACTATTTTACCAAAAATAAAAAATTAATGATGAGTTTTGTTTTTGCGCATATTTTATGCTGAAGACTAAAATTTATCAAAAATATAACACTAAATTCATAATTCTCACATATATGATTAGTTTTTAAGGGACTAAATTCTTAAACTAAAAGTTAGTCTTAGTAAATAGGGCACTAAAAAAAATTTAGTACTCAAATAAATAGAACATTAAATTTATAATTCAAACAACAACACTCAAAATTTTAGAACAGCGATGTTTATTAAAGTATATAAAGTTAAAATTTACACTCCTAGACAAGTACTCGTAATACTATTTCATATATGACCTTGTCATTTTGATTTAAGATTCGGTTGAAAATATAAATTATTAATCAAATCATTAAAATAATCCTTAAAAATATAGAATTTAATATTACAAAAGTATTTGAAAGATATAAGTTGTTAAAATAATTAATAATATTATAAAGATAAAAGACTAAATTGATAACGTTTTAATGATTAATTTGAATTTTTAACTAAATTAAATATCAAATTAATGACATTCTAGATTAAAATGGTGGTTTATACTATTTTTTTTATTTTCTTAAAATCTATGTTTAGATCAAAGGAAAGAAAAAAGTTGAAAAAAGGAGAGAAATCACACATTTTAAAAAAAAAAAAATCCTCCTTTAAACCACATTGATAACAAAAGAAAAGAAATATAATAAGACTCTCACCTACTTAAAATTCTTTTCTCCCCAAATTGAAAAGAAAATATCTCAAAATCATTTATTGATGTAGAATGTGAAGACTATATCTTTTTTTTTTTTTATTGTATTTATCATATACTATGGATTGTTATTAAGGATGTTTATGTAATTTTAAAAATACTGTTTTTCTTTCCTCTCACTTTTTTCACTCATACCAAACAACAAATTAATCATATCATTTTCTATTACTTTTCCCTTCTTTTCACTTTCTTTCCTTTCACATTTTTTCATCTATTTTTCTTTCGTAAACCAAACAGTGTAAATCTCTTCTTTAATCCCATCGTCTCCTCTCTACCTTTACCAACTGACCACTGATCCGCCATTGGCAGCTTATCAGCGCCGCCACCAACTACTGTATCCTCCCTTCTCTTCTCTCTTCCATTCGCGCTTCTCCCCTCTACAGTCTTCCTGTTTCTGCTCTCGGCCCCTGCACGCGATCACCTTCCCCGATCTCTCTCCCATTCTCGTGGCGCTGTTCCACCCACCGTTCGGCCTCCATGGAAATTCCCTAGTTCACTCCGCTCCATCAGTGGCTCTCCTAGCGTTCAACAGTGAAGATTTTTGGTAATGGATCCCAGATTTTGATTTTTGTGATTTTAGGGTTATTTAAATTGGGAATTTTTTTTACATGAATGTAATTATGTTAAATTGGTTGATTGATTATGAATTTGAGACTATTTTGATATACTTGTATTGTGAAATTGTTGTTAGGGTTTTTTATTTGTTTATAATTGGGGATTTTCTAGTATTCTTCAATATTGAGGATTTTTGTGATTGTTAGTGCATTGTGTACCTAAATTGTGAATAGTTGGTGTTGTATTAGTTGTTAATTGTCATTCATTAACATCGGCCTAATTGCTCTGAGTCTGCTAGATATGAATGTGCAGGCAATACATTTCAAATTATGTTGCTTGTTTTAAAGCCCTTATTTACATATGTTATGTGTACCTTGGATGGATGAACAAAGCAAGATCACTGAAAACTTACGAAATTACTGTTATTCTTTGTAAATATACAATTATAGAACTACGTTTTCATTAATTTAATGACTTCAGTTGTGATGTCAGCTAATTGATGGGTCCAACTTCAACACCATTTTTTTCTTCAGGGGTTGCCTTAAATTAGGAAGGAGGGAAGGGAGGCATTCATCAGTTTGATGGTAAACCTTATCTTATATAGTTATCAAGCTTGAATAATTGAAAGTCATTATGTTAAGAATTATTAATCATCAACATGACATTGATTTTTGTAAAATTAGAGTTGTTATATTATGCTATTGTTTGGACTATGGACCTTCCACATAAGCTTTTAGGAAATTAATCACACTGTTTATGCTAGTTTGTTGTGAATCTTTATGAGCAAAAGAGGAAATATAACATATGTTTCATATTATTTTAAATGGAGGCCGTTGTTATGCTTCTAGTATGCTGCGCTAATCTCCTTTCTTTCCTTCTTTCAGAAAATGAAGTCTCCATATAAATCAATGATGGATCTTGATGTCAATAAGATCATATTGGTTATCTCTAACAAGATATCAAGCAACAGTAGATTTTAGGCATGATTTGAAGTGAGGATAGATAAATTGTTTTGAAATCAGCTGTTGTTGAAGCTTTTTGAAGAGGTTTCCACTTCAATCTTTGTACAAACCCCGTCCTCTGCAATATTTTTTTCCCTTCCCATCAATTGTTTCTTCTTACGACGGAGGGTGGTTTCTGGGAGGTCACAAGATCAATGACATATGATACCATCATTTTGTGTCGTTTGGCACTTATAGTTTCCCTATGTTTGCTAGTTTGAAGCAAGGTAATTTCTCATTCTTCTTCTTATTATTATTATTTACCAACTATTATGTACATATCCCACCAATTGAATAAAATGGCAGACTATATCTTATTGAATTGACAAAAAATAATACAGATGAAGCACCTAAGCTTGTATTTGGTGCAAGGCACAGGAGAATCTCTATTTTGGAAGACTCACAGAAGTGTATTCATTCTTTGTTTTTGATGGGCTGATTCTGCTTCAACATTTTGCCTGTTAACCTACTAGGATAACCATATTCGCTTTATACTACCATGCTTTCTGTTATTATATATATATATAGGGGTCATATCAAGTAAGAATGAGTTTCTTATTTGAGAATGAAAGGAACTACTCTCAACCCTTGGATCTAAATAAAAGGATGAGATTAAAAAATCCAGTTATTGACTCACGTGCTGGGTGCATCCTTTACCTTTGTATGTCTCATTAAATTCCCCTTTTCATGTTTTCATTGTCAGATCCAAACCACCGTTTTTTGCTTCTCACTCTTTCACCACCACTGTTTATCATGCTGCCAGATTAAACTCCATCTTCATTCTTTGATTTAAATGTTGTTTGGATATTATTCTTTTATTTGACAATTGTTATGCCCTTTGTTTTCTCTCTTATTAATATAGTGTTGGGGTTAAGATTTTTGTTGCTTAGGTTCATTGTAGTTGACTAGTATATGAAACTACTAAAAGAAATTTGAGGGTTTTTTTGCCAACAATCATTATCCTTTCTTAAATTGAACTTCAGATACACCAATCCATTGTAAACTAGGAGGAAAAAAACCGAGGTTAATAAAACTAAAAGGAAGATGAAAGGTAATGTTTAACACCTTCTTTACTTTCCTGAAACCACTATATATAACAGCGTATTAGATATCAACCATCAAATACAAATAAAAAAACAAAAAATAGAAAGCATCGATGAGATCACAGGATAGGGTGTCAAAGCCTGTATTAGAAAGAGGTTCACCAATGTTGTGTTATGACTCTGCAAGTGAAAACAAGTGAAGGGGGAGAGTTCTTTAAGAAAAGAGAAGGGTCGCTGAGAAAGAAGAAAAAAGAGGAGTCACCTGACTCATTAACTTGATTTTTAAATCTCAACTTTTTATTAGATCCAAGGGTTGAGAGTAGTTCTTCTCATTCTCACATAAGAAACTTACTATATATATATATATATATATATATATTTCTCTATGCTCATAAGTTCTTTTTGCCCCTAACCCATTTTTTTCTTCCATATTTATTTATAGGTGTGAATGTTTAGTTGTCTTGGAGATATCGACAAGGTGCAAGTTTAGGTGTGGTGATGTATGAGTAATAACAATCCTAAAGAAGGCATATTCAAGAACAAAATAGTGTTGGTTGCAATGGCCCTTGATGCAACAACCTTTGAAAGCCTAAGCCCTTCTCGATTTGTCTCCTTCACTCTACCCAATCCAACTTGTTCACATTCACTGCTGCGAGTTGCTGTCCTTGACTCACCACTTCAATCCACTCATCCACCTCATGTTGCTGCTATGTTAGTTCCTCAAGGCCGTGAAACTGATTGGATCTTCTCTACCAAATTCGGTCATCTCCAACTTCTCTTCACTTCTCCAGGAATATCCCGTTTGATTTTGATAGGAAACCAACCCAACGAATCTGATTTTGATTCTTCACCATATATTTATCACCGTCCTTTAAAATGTTCGTTACATCATCAAGGATTTGAGGTGTGGTCAAAACCTCTTCTACTAGCTTTGTCTCCCAAATCTTTGTTCAAAAATTGCATCCCTGAGATACCTATTATGAGTTATGAAGATAACTTAGTTTCTAGTGTAGTAATACATCAATGTGCAAGTTCTCATGTTGGTGAAATGTTGGTTGAAGATGTTGAAATTGAAACTCAGAGTGATATGCATCATGGTTGCCTTAGAATGGAATTTCGAAGGCGATTGAGGTTCAAGAGAATGCCTAATCTGATTCAAACAGAGGTGCTTATTGCTCCGGAGATAGATCCTAGCTCTAATACTGTACGTATTGGAGAGGCAAAGTTTGTTCCTGATCTTCGGGTTTTGGTTCACCCTTACTTGGCACCTATGGTGGCTAGTCTTTCGTTGATTAGTGAATATATAGAGCAACGAATTCAAAATGGGTTTAGACCAAAAGCTTTATGCCTTGGTGTTGGAGGTGGGGCTTTGCTAACTTTTCTTGCAATTCAATTAGGTTTTGAGGTTATGGGTGTTGATAGTGATGGGGAGGTTTTGAAAGTGGCAAAGAACTACTTTGGATTGGAAGACTCTGAATTTATACATGTTATTGTTGGAGACGCCATTAAATATATGAAGAAACTTGCTTGCCATAGAACACTTCACAGTAAGAGTTCTTCTGTTGATGATTGTGAGCATGATGGTTTTGACCACTTGGTGAATGGTGAGGTCACTGCTCATAAATTTGATGTTGTTATGGTCGACTTGGATTCGACCGATGTAAGAAATGGTATAAGTTCTCCACCCTTGGAATTTGTTAGAAAGCATGTTGTTCATGCTGCTAAATTAGTTCTTTCTGAATTTGGAATTCTTGCTATTAATATCATTTCTCCAAGTCAGTCCTTCTATGACAAATTGGTTAATCATTTTCAGAAAGTTTTCCATGAGTTGTACAAGATAGATGTGGGGAATGGTGAAAATTGTATTCTTATTGCCTCAATATCCCCTCTGGTTTTTTCAGATAGAGATTGTAGTAACTCTTTTCTTTTGCGACTGAAATCAGTCATTCCAGAAACATATATAAATTCCATAAGGAAGATATAATATCTCACTTGTTGAAGCCAGTGTTTTTTTTAAAATCTTTCACCTCCGCATTTTGCACTTCCGAACTAATTGAAGATGTATTAGTTTTGATACTATGATGCAAGATGAAGAATGTTTCTCTCGTGCATCATTGCTCTTCTTTAGAGAAGCTGCTTTAAGTCAATTGTTGCCATCAATTTTGGTTAATTTGAAAGTTGCACTCATACTTTATCATTAAGGAAGCTTAATGGAAGATTGTTCTGCTACCAAGTATGAAAAGATGCTGCTATGAACCATGAAGACATGAGAGAGATAATAAATTACAGCTGTAAAGATTGCACTTTGTTGTCGTGTATGTGACTCAAATAGATTTTAGCAACAAGCATTTTCTAATAGTCGTGATGAAGAATGATGCACGCGAGTTCACACTTAAACTCTTATGGCTTTACAAATGCTTGTTGACTCCAAGAGTTTATACCATTTGTAAAGATTACTGTTCTGAAAGACTATTGCACCATTGCATATACAAATGGTCTTATCCATGGTATAAACTGTTGGTTTGGGTTAAGAACAATGTTCTAAACAATTGAACAGGAGAAAAAATGGATAAAATTTCTGGATCGTGATTTAATTGATTCAACCATGATGAAATTGAATCGGATAGTTAAATACTTAATTTTTCTTAATTAATAAATTAACATAGTTATGTTGGCCATAATTCACAAGACTTCTTCATATGATGATTTCCTTTTGTCATTCTCTGTATTCTCAAAAGTTCCAGAATATATTTCTCGATTGATTAATTCAAATAACAGAGAGTGAAAAAAAAATTAACTATTTTGTATTGCTAATTTTTTATGCTTTTGTTCAACCCGACCAACTTAAGAAAATCACTAGATTTTTGTTCAGTTCGACCAGCTGTAGAAAATTATCAATTTGTCAAATCAAAATTCAACTGCAAAGTCTCAAATTCGAACTCAGACAACACGTCAGATTTAATAATATCGGAATTTATCAATTAAACTAGAACTTAAAGACAACAACTATCAGAACGTGCATAATATTTACATTCATTGTCTACAAAATACCGATGTTCTTGCAATTCATCCAAATATTATATACTTCATTTCAAAAAAGAGTAGGATGAATATTACTTTTGAGAAGAAAGTTTCAACTATTTTGGAATGCTATTGAGAAAAAAATAATTTTCTTACATTAGATCCATAACTAAAAGTCTGTATATAATGTTCGAATAAAAGAATTTGACCATTGGCTTGGATTGCACCGAAGAATTCTTATAATTAGGAAGTTGGTTTTCGGCATGCATTGCACAGAAAATTCGACCATTGACCTCAACGCGATACGCCATTAAAGTGGTTGTTCCCTCACGTGTGTTTTTTGCATAACCATTGAGCCATAACACCAAGAAATGCGAACGTTTGAATCTATCTTAAAACTACCAACAGATTAATTAGATTAGATTCCTGAAACAAACATGACAAATACTTGTCTAACCTGATCTTTCGCGGTATCGACTAATCTTTTGGGGTGAGTAATTCACATAGAATCAAGGCATCTAAGAACCGTTGAGAGGTTCACTTCTAACTAAATAGTTATTAGGCATTTAAGAAATTGGATAGGGACAACATGCCCATTGACCTTTAAAATTCTTGTAATCTCACTGCTGGCGGAGCTTCCCAAATTTTATTGACAGCTCCATTAAATAATAGAATATATATTTTACCTTTTTAAAATAAATTACTATATTTAACAAAAGAAATACAAAAACTAGCATTAAAACCAAATACATTTGCCTAATGGCCGAGCTTCACAAATTTTATTGACAGAACCATTAAATAAGAGAATATATATTTTACCTTTTTAAAATAAATTACTATATTTGACAAAAGAAATACAAAAACTAGTGTTAAAGGACTCGAAATAATTACATTTGCTTATCCATAAGCGGCATAACCACTGCAATACTTTGACATACATGTTAAAATGCGAAACATGTATTGTATAACATGTATAACACACATAAATATTATTAAGTAGGCTAAATTATATCAGTGGTCCCTTAACTTAATTTCAAGCAACGTTTTAGTCCTTTATCTTTTTTTTTTTCTCGAGTTGGTCATTTATTTTAGTGTTAAGTGATAATTTAATATTTTATGTTATAAAATTTCAACAATGTTATCCTTTTTTATATAAAAATTCAAAAAAATCATCAAATTTTTTAACCAAAACCCATAAAATTGATAATCATCTTCAATCTAATGCAAATTTTATCAAATTCATAACTCAAATATTCAAATACACTCATATCTTCATCTCCAACAATATTAAATAAAAAATAAAAATATGAGTTTATTTCAAGAATTAAGTTATGAATTTGATTAAATTTGTATTTTATTGAAGATGATAATGAATTTTATGAGTTTTGTTTAAAAAATTTGATGATTTTTTTGAATTTTTTGTAAAAAAAAGGACAACATTGTTGACATTTTAAAACATAAAATATCAAATTGTCACTTAAAATTAAAATAAAGGATCAACTCGGAAAAAAAAAAAAGATAAAGGACTAAAACATTACCTGAAATTAAGTTAAGGGACCACGAATGTAATTTAGCCTATTAAGTAATATATCTATATCTATTTATTAAGAATTAAAAAGTTTAGGCCACCCTTGTACTAGAGAAGATCCGCCACTGATCTGGACCATAGTCTCTGTATCACATTTTCGGGTCTAGTTTGAATATCAAATGCTGATTGCTAGGCCTGATTTGAGTCAATACTTTAGATAGAAACATGTGAAAGATGATTTACAGGGACCAACTGTTAGCTTAGCAGTTCAATAGAATAAGTTGTATGCTGGTTAACAAGAATTCTGATTTTCAAAGGGAGACAAATCTAAGAGAAGAGAAGTGTGTTTCTGATTTACCAATAAAAATGGAATCTCCACAAACCAAAAAACACGACAAAAGAAAGAGAAGTGTGTTTTTATCTCATGATACGGACAAGGCAAACGAGCTCCCGATGCTGGAAAATTGATGGTTTCAAACAAAGAAGGAATACTAACTAATTAGAAAGTTAGAATTCTGAAACTCAAATGAGTTTGTAGTATACAAATTATTCTTCAAATCTGCATCCTTTGTACTTTAAGACACTATATCAAATGTTGTTGACAAACCACAAAAAAAAAGTTGTATGGGAAGGGAGTGAGGAACCAAGCAATTGAAAGTAGGAAACCAGGACAGAAAGTTCCCCGCCTTTCCTTAAACATCCAAAACAAGGGGAAATACTTCCCATCAATCACATTACTCCCTTTCCCTTCCTTTACCATCTATTCTCCCCAGCTAAAAACTTCCAAACACAGCTTAAGAGTGGCTCTAACTTCCATCCTGTAGTTAGCAATTTTATATATGTTTCCTATCTTCCCACAGATAAATTTAACTTCAGATATGTAACCAAATTTTCAACATAACGATGAAAATAACAGTTGCAGGCATGCTGCCAAAAGCAATGTCAAGCACCATACATGTTTCCCTTTCAGAATGTGACAGAATAAACAAAAAAATAGGCTTACATTCTCCATTATCTGTGCTTTACATTTCCTAAGCTCCTCTATTCCCTCTTGAGTTTGTCTCCCTTAATGCATCCTCAGCTTTCACTTTCTCAGGCACAAAATCTGAACAAGTAAAAGCAATGCAGAACCCCTTCTAATTAGTGGTAAATAAATAGATGGCAAGGTGAACTTCAAATATTTCAATGCTTGCTGGACAAAATTTCAACAGGGATTAGAAATTACCAGACAGAAAGTCATATCTTCTTTGCTTACTAACAACATGTGCTGAAACACAAAGCAATTGTCTAATCAGTAATTGAAAATATTTAATGGTCTCAATGCACAAGCAAACACAAATAAACATGCACAAGGATCAATTCCCATGGACATACAAAATAGCAGCTCAACAACCCACTTAGGCCATAGGTCAATACTAAATCTTGTGTTGGCTCATATTTTAATTTTAACACTGCCAAGTGCCAACTAAAAATAAAAAAGGTTTTACAAAGTTGAGTTGTAAGAACTCACCCTCCTCACTTTTGCTCTTATTGGTGGAGCTTGAAAGAAAAAAAACTAACAAAAGGCTTAGAGTGAATTAACTGCCGGTGCCTGATCAATGGGTTAGATTAATAACTTTTCTCTTGACACCTGCCAATGTTTTCCTTCAATATTGCACAGGAAAAGAGAAGGCAATATTTGCAATAACTTGGAATGAAAAAGCAATTCTCCAAAAGAGCAATGGAAAATATTTGCAATAAATCTTGTGTTGGCTCATATTTTAATTTTAACACTGCCAAGTGCCAACTAAAAATAAAAAAGGTTTTACAAAGTTGAGTTGTAAGAACTCACCCTCCTCACTTTTGCTCTTATTGGTGGAGCTTGAAAGAAAAAAAAACTAACAAAAGGCTTAGAGTGAATTAACTGCCGGTGCCTGATCAATGGGTTAGATTAATAACTTTTCTCTTGACACCTGCCAATGTTTTCCTTCAATATTGCACAGGAAAAGAGAAGGCAATATTTGCAATAACTTGGAATGAAAAAGCAATTCTCCAAAAGAGCAATGGAAAATATTGCGAAGATCTTCACTGCTCCCTTTTCTAATTCACAGCACTGAAGAAGTTGAATGATTTTATGATAGGATTGCTAGTCAAGCAAGGCTTCCTATTAAGAAAGTGTATGAAAGAAGGAACCAAACTTAATTTCTAAGTTGATAGATTCAGTTAGTTGCTGAGCTGTGCCAGCTGTAAATCCTAACTAATTAGTTAGGATGGTTAGTATAAATAACAGAAGCTTAGTCTTCAATAGGGAGGCAGTTAGAGAGTTAATTGGTTGGGACTGAATTGCAGGGCAATTCAGTTAACAAAGCTGTAACTGCTGTGCTATGCAATTGTGACAGAATTAATAATACATTCTTGAGAGAAACCCTTCTTGATTTTCTTTAATTCATCTTTTCTATTCAATTTTCTTCAGTTTACAATTCAGTTTTAACACTGGTATCGGAGCACCGATCTGGTGCCCTGAGTTCGCTTTCTTCTACTGCGCATTGCATGAAGACAAGAAGCATGGTGAGAAATTCAAGTGATTGGGAACAGGAGCGCGAGGAATGGCGCACACGACTGGAATTGGCAGAGGCGCGCGCCAAACACACGGAGGATCAATTGGCTGCACTCGCGGCCAAGATTGATTCCAGCGGCAGCAGTGGTAGATCCATGGGTGAACACGTTGAGCGCGACCGGTGGAGGAAGATTGAGATCCCGATTTTCTCAGGTGACGATGCGTACGGTTGGACGCACCGTTTGGAACGATTCTTCGAATTGCGAAGCGTCCCCGAGGAGGAGAAGTTGTGTGCCACTTTGGTGGCCATGGAGGGTAAAGCACTGAGCTGGTATTACTGGTGGGCTAGGTGCAATCTTGAACCAACTTGGGACGGGTTCAAGCTGGCGGTGGTTCGTAGGTTTCAACCTTCAATGGTACAAAATCCCTTTTAGTTGTTGCTGGCCCTCAAACAAACAGGGACTGTGGTGGAATTTGTGGAGGAGTTTGAGAAATATGTTGGGGCTTTGAAGACCATTGATCAAGAATTCGCACGAGGAATTTTCATGAATGGCTTGAAAGAGGAAATTCAAGTGGAGGTAAAACTTTATAATTAAAGTCTTTGTCGGATTTAATTCAAAAATCTATTATGATTGAGGAGAAGAATCTGGTTTGGACCAAGAAAGGAACCAACACCTTCACTAAGCCAGCCACTAATTCTAAGGCTAGTTCTTACAATAAGACTGTGACTGTTGATACTAAGCCTTGGTTGGATAGGAAAACTGAGGGTGGGACCTCTGCTACTAATCTGGTGAGTGTTCAGGCTGGGGAAGGGAATAAAATCAGGGGTGGTGATTTCAAACGTTTGTCCGGGGCTGAGATGAGAGACAAAAGGGACAAGGGACTTTGTTTCAGATGTGATGAGCCATATCATAGAGACCATAAATGCAAAAATAAGCAGTTTCGTATGATTATTTTAGAAGAAGAGGACGAGGAGGACAGCGATGTTGATTTTCATGAGGTAGAAACTTTCAATTCTCTGCAATTGTCTCTTTGCTCAATGGCTGGGCTGACTTCCACAAATTCTTGGAAGATACAAGGGGTAGTTCAAAACCACTCTGTTTTGGTACTCATAGATTGTGGAGCTTCACATAGCTTCATTTCTCATGAAATAGTTCAGAAACTGAGCTTGCTGGTGGAAGATACTCCTTCTTACATTGTGGAATTGGGGGATGGTCATAGGGTGAAATGTAAGGGAAGGTGTCCCAAGTTGAGTTTGCATTTGCAAGGAATGGAAATTAGGCAAGACTTTTATTTGTTCTCCCTGCAAGGGGTGGACTTGGTGTTGGGTTTGGATTGGCTCTCTTGTTTGGGAGAGGTCAAAACCAACTTTGGCAAGCTGGAGCTTACCTTGTCTAGAGATGGCAGGCTGATTACTTTGGTTGGTGATCCGTCATTAACTAAGACTGAATTGTCTTATGGAGCCTTCATGCAAATTTTGAAGGAAGAAGGGGAAGGCTTGTTGATTCAATACGATTCTGCAGAACAGAAACCAGCAGCGGTTTCAATCATCCCTGAAGCTGTTTCAGAGGTTCTTCAGCAGTATTCTGAGGTTTTTGAGAGTCCTCAAGGTCTTCCACCCCAAAGGAGGTTAGATCATGCAATTCAGTTGAAGGAGGGGGCTGAGATACCTAATCTCCGACCGTATAAGTATCCACACTATCAAAAAACAGAGATAGAGCGGTTGGTTTCAGAAATGCTTGAGGCTGGCATTGTAAGACCGAGCGTTAGCCCTTACTCTAGTCCCATCATCTTGGTCAAAAAGAAAGATGGGGGTTGGCGTTTTTGCATGGATTATAGGGCTCTCAACAAAATTACTATACCTAACAAATTCCCCATCCCCATCATTGAGGAGTTGCTGGATGAACTAGATGGAGCAACAATATTCACTAAGCTTGACTTAAAATCAGGCTATCATCAAATTCGGATGAAGGAAGATGATATAGAGAAGACGGCTTTCCGAACTCATGAGGGGCATTATGAGTTCTTGGTGATGCCTTTCGGTCTCACCAATGCTCCTTCCACATTCCAAGCCCTCATGAATGAGGTTTTGAAGCCTTTCCTCCGGAGGTTTGTCCTGGTCTTTTTTGATGACATTTTGGTGTATAGCAAGGATATGTCAGCTCATCTTGTTCATGTCCACCAAGTCTTGGCAGTGTTGATGCAGAATGGGTTGAAGGCAAATAAGAAAAAATGTAGCTTTGGACAGTCTAGTCTTGAGTATTTGGGACATGTGATTTCTGGAGAAGGGGTGGCAGCTTATCCGTCCAAGACTGCAGCCATGACGTCTTGGCCTACTCCTACGGATGAGAAGGGTCTTAGGGGTTTCCTTGGATTAACAGGGTATTATAGACGTTTTGTCCAAGGTTATGGTAAATTAGCCAAACCCTTAACTGAGCTTTTGAAGAAAGACAAGTTTTGGTGGACTGAGGAAGCTACATCTGCGTTTCAGGCTTTGAAAACAGCCATGGTTGGTCTTCCCTTGTTGGCTGTACCTGATTTCACTAAGGT
Organism: Cicer judaicum; assembly: GCA_037974835.1. NCBI lineage: Eukaryota > Viridiplantae > Streptophyta > Magnoliopsida > Fabales > Fabaceae > Cicer > Cicer judaicum. Next base: position 18,945,881 of record JBBPBS010001017.1, read on the forward strand.
CTTTGTAGTCGAAACTGATGCTTCTAGTAAGGGGTTGGGGGCTGTTTTGATGCAGGAGGGTAAACCCCTTGCATTTTGGAGTCAAGGCTTATCTTTGAGAGCTCAACAAAGGTCTGTTTATGAGAGGGAGCTTATGGCTTTGGTTCAGGCTGTGAACAAATGGAGACACTACCTTTTGGGCAACCATTTCATTGTGAAGACTGACCAAAGGAGCCTTAAGTTCTTGACTGATCAACGATTGTTCAGTGCTGAACAATTTAAATGGGCTGTCAAGCTCATTGGTTTGGATTTTGAAATCCAATACAAGCCAGGAAAGGAGAATACTGCAGCAGATAGCTTGTCTAGGAGAGATATGTATGCTGCCCTCTCAGTTCTACATGTGGAAGATGATGATTCTTGGGATGAGGAATTGCAACAAGATCCTAAATTGCAGCAGTTGGTGCAGGATTTAATTGTCTCTCCTACTTCACATTCTGGTTATGAGTTCAAGAAGGGAAGGCTTTTGTATAAAGGTAAATTGGTGCTGCCTAAGGGTTCTAACAAAATACCACTTATCTTGGCTGAATGCCATGATTCTCCTTGTGGAGGGCATTCAGGATTGTTCAGAACGTTTAAAAGGGTCTCAAGCTTCTTGTTTTGGGAAGGCATGAGGCGAGATATCAAGAAGTTTATTGAAGAGTGTGATGTATGTCAAAGGAACAAGTACTCTACTTTATCTCCAGCTGGACTACTGCAACCGTTGCCTATTCCTTGCCAAGTGTGGCAAGATATTTCTATGGATTTTGTTGGTGGCCTTCCACGAGTTAGAGGCAAGGATACAATCTTTGTAGTCATTGATAGACTTACAAAGTATGCTCACTTCGTTCCTCTTGGGCATCCATACAATGCTAAGGAGGTAGCAGCTTTGTTTGTGAGGGAAGTGGTGAAGCTTCATGGATTTCCTTCTACAATTGTATCGGATAGAGATGCGATTTTTCTCAGCAGTTTTTGGAGGGAGATGTTCAAATTGGCTGGAACTAGTCTTAAGCATAGCACTTCTTATCACCCTCAAACGGATGGTCAAACAGAGGTTACAAATCGGTGCTTAGAGACCTATCTTAGGTGCTTTGCCGGGCCTAAGCCCAAGATTTGGTTGAATTGGTTGCATTGGGCTGAGTTCTGGTTTAACAGTAACTACAATATCTCTGCTGGAATGCCACCTTTTAAAGCTTTATATGGAAGGGACCCTCCGTTGTTGATTAAGAGCTGCACTATTCCATCAAAGTTGGATGATGTCAATCAGTTGGCCCAGCAATGAGATGATTTACTGGCTGATTTGCGACAGAATTTGCTGAAAGCTCAAGATCAGATGCGGGCACAAGCAAATAAGCACCGGCGGTTGGTGAATTTTGATGTTGGGGAGTGGGTTTTCTTGAAACTTCAGCCTTACAAATTGAAATCCTTGGCTGGTAGACCATATGCTAAATTGGCTCCTAAGTATTATGGTCCTTTTCAGATTCTAACACGAGTGGGGGAGGTGGCTTACAAGCTAAAGCTGCCGCTCGAAACTAAAGTTCATCTGGTGTTCCATGTGTCATTGCTTAAGAAGGCTTTAAAACCGCAACATTCACCTCAGACCTTGCCACCAATGTTGACTGAGGAGCTTGAATTGGCTGTCCAGCCAGAAGATATACTGCAGTGGCGGACTGATGTTGGAGGCAATATGGAGGTTTTGGTGAAATGGGCTCATTTGCCATCATGTGATAACTCTTGGGAGCGAGCTTCCAAGATGTTGGAGGTTTTTCCGTCTTTTCCCCTTGAGGACAAGGTAGTTCTTTTAGGGGGGGTATTGATAGGATTGCTAGTCAAGCAAGGCTTCCTATTAAGAAAGTGTATGAAAGAAGGAACCAAACTTAATTTCTAGGTTGATAGATTCAGTTAGTTGCTGAGCTGTGCCAGCTGTAAATCCTAACTAATTAGTTAGGATGGTTAGTATAAATAACAGAAGCTTAGTCTTCAATAGGGAGGCAGTTAGAGAGTTAATTGGTTGGGACTTAATTGCAGGGCAATTCAGTTAACAAAGCTGTAACTGCTGTGCTATGCAATTGTGACAGAATTAATAATACATTCTTGAGAGAAACCCTTCTTGATTTTCTTTAATTCATCTTTTCTATTCAATTTTCTTCAGTTTACAATTCAGTTTTAACATTTTACCATACCTCTGCCATTTAAGCCTAGTTTAATATTATAATTTAGATTTCAAGAACAAAGTGGTGGTGATATTTATAAGTGAATGGGTTGAAAACTATTCATAAGTGAATAGAGCAAGGAAATGGCTCAAGAAGAGAGATATAACTGAAAATTCCTTACACTTTACATCACATGGAGAGATAATCAATATGGAAAACGCTAGATAATACTAATTGGATCCACACTAATATCACACGACATGGCTTCCTCATATCTTATTACCCATTCCCCCAAGGCCCCAATGAACTGTTAGGGTTAACGTGATTGGTGGAATAGATTCTATAGCTTTTTTGTGTGGAAAAATTTCATACCGAGTTCGTTCAATATTAACTATTACTAGAGTTGATTTTGAACAGCTGCTAAATTGTGAGTCTCTCTGTACCAGAATAAGATCAGTATGATATTCCCTACCTTAAAGGCCAAATACCTTTCAAAGTCTGAAGCAGCTCATTTTCAAAGTATGAAAAAAAATGCCAAATTATATATTCATAATTACATTGTAATTGTGATGAATACTTTTGTAGGAAAACACAATAAGATTAGAAAAATGACCAATCACAAGGTAACAAATAGTCAAATACAATACACAGACAAATAACCCTACATAGGAAGGTAAATATTCAATAATCCATTGTCACGTACCAATTCATGACTGTCAGAGTACATCTTTCCTACTCAAAAGCATTTATATATTATAATTATAGCCTAATAAAACCTAAATGTCCAAGACAATATTAATTGAAGAAAAACATCTCTTAACTTCCCAGAATATAGATATAAATGTGAATGGCAGATAAGCCACTACATTTGGGATATTGCTGGTGTGGTGAGGCGCTATGAAGCATTGACACTGACACATAGACATTTAAAAAATGGGAAATGCTTGATAGCACAACAATAATTTCATGAAATTCTCATGAATGTGTAGGTTGCTTATGTGAATATTTAATTTAGCTGTTCTCTGATTTTTAATACCAACCTCGCCTGAGTAAAAACCAATACTGATCTCACCTTTACTTTATTAACAGAATTGGGTCACTGCCGACTATGAAAAAACTAGTTTCCCTATCATTTCTGCACGGCAACGCTGTGGCCAATCAGACTTGCCACAAATTTTGTAGAGCTCTCTCGTCCTAATTAACGCTATAAAAAACCACGCAGTAGATAAAAAAAGGAAAGAGAAATATGCGGTTGTGCAAGCAAGCATGAATTTGCAGTATTTTCTTGTTCTGCTTAGTCTAAATCCTTTATTAACTTTTGCTGGTCACCTAGCAATTTCTTTTATTCCATCCGTGAATCCACTTTTCAATGTGAGTTTTCTAATTTTCCATTTCAAAGAAATAGCTATCCTAAATTAACCCCTTTGTAATATATGTATTTTATGTCTATTGTGATGCATATTCACTGCTTTAAAATGCAAGGACGGGTCAATCATTGATACCCATATTGGTAGTCCAACAATGATGGTGGCAGCAACAATGATAGCTTGTACATTGCAAAAGGGATTGTGAGTTGTATACTTGTGGTTGCAACTAGAGCAGTGGTTCCTATTATTTGCAGGTTGTAGTAGATGAAGGAAATGTTTTAATTGTTTTGCCTAAAAAAGCAGTCAGCTTTTATATGTGCGTGCATCCGTCTTGGCGTATTTCATGAGTACAAACTTCGCACCATATAGCACTACTCTTAAAAAATAATGTAAGTGAATAAATGTAACAATATGTATCAGTGCCTGTATCAAGACACCGAACACACTCGATCTAAAGTGTTAGTGAAGCAATGCTGCACAGGTCAGGGGTTTGGCCAGTTAGGATGAAATTATAGGTTACAACACCAAAAAATAAACTAATAGTGAATAAGATGGCAATCACATAGTTTCAAACAAATAAGCATCCAGTATAAGAGAAATAGCTTATTAAAAAAAGGAGAGAATGAGAGGGATATTACATAGGAGATTGTAGCTCAATGACTTCTTACGATTCTGAACAGAACAAGCATAAGCTTCCTGCGCCAATTGTTCAAGGAACTTCTCCTGCAATAACAAAAAAAAAAATGCAAACGCGCTTAAAGAAAAATTCATAAATAAGTAATAGAAACTATAACAGAAAAAATGTAAATAAATGTGTTACCGTAGCTTTGTTAATTGCCAATATAGCTTCCTGAGAAACACGCAAATCGCTAATTTCACCTTTTAAAATCGTCCTAATTCGATTCATCGGAAACACGTGCGTTTTCGCTTCTTCTTCTCCTTCTCCCCCTCCTTCTTCAACGTCGTGCTCACGTTGTTTTCCTTTATCTTCTTCATGTTCTTTGGAATTTCCATTGCTGAGCTTAAGCTTCTTATTCTTACTATTCTTCTTTTTCTCTTTCGATTTTTCGATGTTTCTTTCCTTTTTGATTTTACTAGTAGGTGTTGAAGTTTCTGTGGTTTTGGATTTCTTGTTTTCTGCTATGGAATTGTTTGAGGAAGCCATTGATGATGATGAGAGAAGAACTTTTCTCACCATTGTCATGGTTTCGAACACAGGGTTTTTATTTTTCGCTTTCTGCTCGAACCGGGTTTCGAACCGGGTACTCGGTCTGATTAGTATAGCCCAATTGGGCCCAATAAACCTGTAAATGTTACAGGGCCTCTTGGTGTCTGAGAGCTAGATTTGCCTCAATTGTTTGTCGAACAATTTGTTCTATGTCCAACCGTTATACTTATATACTTCCGCAATTTTTTTAAAATGTCAATTTTATTCCTAAAATTTATTATTTTACGAACTCAAATTTCATTTTTTTCATCATTTAAATATTTTGAAAACAGTCAATTTAATCTTTTTTTATGTTTAAAATTTTTTCGGGAAAACTTAATTCATGCTCCTCGGTACAAAATCTTGAAAATTTAGAATATAGGAAAATTTGCAAAAAAAAATTCAAATATAGACACTTTTTAAAAAAAAAAATTATTTTAAAATTACCGGAAAAATTTAGGGGTTTTAAGTTTTCCGAAACAAAATATATACCGGAAAACTTGTGAAAAAATTTTATAATATAGACTTCAAACTTTTAAAAAAAAAATATTTTTAAATTTTTCAAAACAACCGGAGAAAAAAATCTAATACAGACATTTTTTAAATAGATATATTTTTAAATTTCTTAAAAACTTATGATTTTAAGTTTTTAAAAGCAGTATGTTTTGGAAAAAAAATTACCATATATAGTATTTTTTCATTAATTTCTAAAAAATTTGAGAATTTCAAGTTTTCCGTAATAAGATGGTGATCGAAAAATTTATTAAAAAAATTTCGAAATATAAATGTTCTACTGAAAATTTTGAAAAAATAAAATAAAATTTAAACACTCACTTTGCATCGAAAAAGTGAAATGTTATTTTGAATGAAATTGAAAACTTTAAATATTCAAATGAAATTAAAAACGTGGAATATAAATACAATATAAGACATAGATAATAAAATTTTCTTATTTGTCTCTTGTCTTCAGCCTTATTCAAGTTAGTTTATGTTATTTAAAGAGTTTGTTGTACTTCTTGTGAATCAATGTCACTACCTTACCTTAAACTCTAAACCATAAATCCTACTGACTGTATGTAGGTGTTGCTTTCAAACAGGTTTCATTGGGGAATACAATTGGAGCCCTTTTTTTTCACCAATGTCCAAACACTGTACAAACCTTGCACCTCAATGCCTTAGTCTTCTGTTTCTTATTTTTGTTAAATAAGTAAAAATCATTCTCAAAAACACTTTTTTAGTTTTCAAAAAGTAAAAAATTTATTTAAAAATTTATATTTTAAAAAAAAAATATTTTGTAAAACTATTTTTAATAATTAACTTTTTAAAATTAAAAAAGTAACATATGTAAATGATATTTTATTTTTCATTTTTTATTTTTAGTTTTGAAAAAGAAAAGATAGAAAAAATAGATTATTTTTATGACATTGACATAGTTGTCATTAAGTACAACTTAGAGAATATTGAATTCAATATTGGTTCATTAAATAGGATTAATCGTGTCACATTATCGTGAAATAGTTCATTCATTTTTTTTTTGTAAACTCACAAGTTAATTAAATAGAGTCTACCATTAACAAATAAAAAAAAAGGTAACCGCTTCTTCTTAAGAGAACGTGATAACAGCTTGACACGTCTCCAACAATAAACTCGCCAAAAACTAAATTTTATGTAATTACAAGACGGACGAACTCATTTAAGTATTATTGAAAAAGCTCTTAAAAATCACACAAAAACTGAAGAACCATTGTTTAGAGCGTGCCACACTAAACCTCGAGGAAATTTTTTTAATAATGGACAAGTGTTTATTAAAACCTTTTAATAAAAATTTATTAGTTAATTATCCTAAATTATTTTAATATAATAAAAATATATTTTGAAAATTGTAGTAACAAATAAATTTTTTAATTCTCTATTCAAAATTATTTTAAAAAATTAGATTACTAAATAGATTTTATCTTTTATTCATCTCTAAAACTGTTTATGAAAAAAAAACTTAAACAAATTTTTGCCTTAAATATATACTTTAAGAAAAATTTATAAATCAAAATTATAAAATAATTTTTAAAAACTAAAAAGTAAAAGTATTTCAAATAAGTATTAGTTTTTGTAGAATTTTTTTATAATGTTATAAAAAAATCTGTAGAAAATCATTCAAAAAATTTAAAAGTTAAAAAATAATTAAACATATTTTTTTTACAAAAATAAAATTTTAAATATTATAAAGAGTAAAAATTTATTTAACGTTTATTTTTTTTTTTTTG
>JBBPBS010001017.1:18957513-18971093 GCA_037974835.1 Cicer judaicum
TATTATATTATATTTTTATTGTTGTATATCTGTTTTTTTTTATTAACTATATTGTTAAAGTTAATAGAATCAATATATATGTGTTGAATATATTTGAAAATAAGTTATCCATAAATTTTAAATCAACTGACAAATAATAATACCATTAGATTGGATACTATGTTTTGAGTTAAAATTTTGAATCTCGATGTTGTTTGCAAATATTTTTAGTATTTAATATATAAATAAATAAATTATTAGTGATTTTTTTGAAACAGAAAATAAAAATTAATTTAGTAAAAATAAATAAATAAAACAGAAGATTAATAAATTTTAAATTATTGAAATGAAAATATTTTAAACATTACTTGGCATAATTTTATTATTAATGAAGATCAATTTGTATGTTATTTTATTTTATTCCTTGCTTTTTCTTATTTAGGAATTTCAAAATTCCTTTATTATCTTCTTCATATGGGTCTAACCCAAAATTGTTTCTTTTTTAGTCACTTTATGTTCTTTAATAATAATAATAAAATTAATGTGTTTCATTTAGAGAGGGAGTTCATCCAACATAATCAAATAAATCTCCTAATATTTCAAATTACTTTTAAAGATTTTTTTTTCTATAAATAAAAAATTTTAGTTTTAAAAGAGATAATAAGTTGCACCACAATTAAATCATATGATATTATATATATAACGTATCTAGTGAAAATTGATATTTATTATGAGAAATAAAAACTATTGATAATAATCATTAGATTTAATTAATGCATAAAATTAAATTACTCATTAAAAATATTACGTGATTCCTTATCCAATAACTATGTGATACTGTATGTTATAATATCTTTATTATTTTTTTCTTTTTATTTTTGTAATAATTCAAATTAAAAACTTCTTAACTTTGTATCCCAAAAATAAAACTCCCTTTCCAGTAACTCTGAGACATAATTATTTAAGGATTATATTTTTATTTATATATTTTCTAATTTTATTAAACCTGCGTTTTTATTGTTTATCAAAATAAAAAAACTACTCTTCAATCATTTTATTTTGTTAATAAAAATAAATCTAAAAAAAAAAATTATTTCCAAAAATCCCTTAAAAATAATCTTCAAAATTAAATATAGAATTTACAAAAATTGAATTTTGAATATCATAATTCAAACTAGTCACACTTGTTGAGACAAAATCTCTCAAATGATTTTAATGATAACAAAATTACTTAAGAGATTATGATTGTGGTTAATAACTAATATGTGCTTTGAGCTGAATTCATATAAGAAAACAAGTTATTAATTATCAAGACAAAAAGGAGAAAAATATGATTCAAATATGGAAGATGAAAATTACTAAGGATGGCCTCGCGAAGAGGATGAAGCTTCAAATCTGCACAATACTTGTCCTCACTAGAAAAAATATTTTTATTCATTAAAGAAATGCACAATAGTGTCAAATAATGAATAAATAAAACATTGAAAATAAAGAAGTTAGAAGGCCAAAGGAATAGGACGAAAATGGCTAGATATAGACTAGAGGATGACAGTGCTAGGCTGGAGGACGACTCTGTAAAGTTGAAAGCAACTCATCTAACATGTGCAAAGGTTAAAATCAGACCATTTATTGTGTTCGCACGAATGAATACATGATGAAGTCAATTCACAAAAAGACAACAACAAACAAGCCAAATATGGAAGACTTCACATGTTATGATAAAAGCATATCTGATCCTCGTATTAGAGGATGACAGTCCTAGGTAAGAGGGTGACTCTCTATTGTCAACATCACTCTTAAAAATTATAATCAACCTAGTCCTTCAAATTTCTGAAAAGGTTGTAGCTCACATAGTCAAAGAGACAACCTTACACGCTTTGAAGAAAGAGAATAGAAAAGGACATCTCAAGATCAAGTTTCAAGGAAGCTAATCTTCCTGCTCGAGAATGGCCTTAGCTAGTCCAAGAACAGTAATGGCAGTTCTGTAATTATGATGAAAGACTTTGGATCTTTTGTAATGAATTCCAACGGTCATCAAAGAGCTTGACACATGGAAGGAACATCATAAGACTTCTATAAAAGGCAACAAGATCTTCATCATAAAAAACACAACAATATTGCATTAAAAAATATCAAGTATCTTAAAGCTTTCAAGAAGAAACATCCATCGTCTCTTCATACTTTCTACAATCCTACATTAGATATTTGTAAATCATTTGAGAAAGTATTTAGAATCAATCACTCTCATGTCACTTTGTAATTTTCACGCGAGATACACTTGGAAATATGTGAAACTTGATTGTAAACTTGGTGAAGCTAAAAAATACACAATTTGTAATCATCCTCAGTGAGAGGTTGATCTATTTAAACATTAGTGAAATCTTAAAAGAGTGTGAGGACTGAACGTAGCCTTCATTAGGTGAACCAATATAAAAATTGTGTGTGTTATTCTTATATTTTTCTCCCACTCTTTTGCTCAGCTCAAATATGAAGGTTTGAAAAAACCCATCCTCGGGCTTCCCATCATTTAAATGAGGATAGTTTTAAAAACACTTAAAAATTATTTTTAATAGCAAAATCGCTATTCAACCCCATTTTTAGTGATATTTAGCTACATAAAAACTTCTTAACATTGTATCCCAAAAATAAAACTCCCTTTCGGTAGTTGTGAGACATAATTATTAAGGATTTTATTTTTATTTATATATTTTTTTGTATTAAAAATTTTAATTTTATTAAACATGCATTTTTATTGTTTATCAAAATAAAAAACTACTCTTCAATCATTTTATTTTGTTAATAAAAATAAATCTGAAAAAAAAATTATATCAAAAAAATCCCTTAAAAAATAATCTTCAAAATTAAATATAGAATTTATAAAAATCGAATTTTGAATATCATAATTCAAACTAATCACACCTACATTTTTATTACAATAAATAAATTAATGAATTTATTAATAAAATTATTTATAATAATTAATTCTAAATTAATTATGCTTACATAAAAAAATAAGTTATTAAATTATATAAATTTAAAATAACATTTTCAATAGTTAAATTATAATAATTGAAATTTGTGAAATTTGAGCCAATAAAATATTACAATAATAAAGATTTGAAATTTAAAAGTTACAATAATATTATAATAAACAATAAAAATATAAGTTTTAAAAAAATAAAATATTAAAATAATATATATATATATATATTTATAAAAGAGTTTATAATTCAAATTATTATAAAAATAAAAAAAATAAATTTAAAGATATTATAACATATAATATCAAACAAAATTATTAAGTAAAGTTATAATCACATGACATATTTATTTAGCGATTTAATTTTGTATATTAATTAAATCAAATAATGATTATAAATAGTTCTCGTTGGTTTCGGTGAAAATCAGTTTTCCATTGATAGGCTCCCCGTAAACTCAGTTCTCGACCCCGCACACACACACACATATATATAAAAGGCACAATTTAGACAGCAGTTTAAAGATTTTCATATGTTGAGTGGAGTGAAGTTCTTATTTTTGACTCTAGTTGAAATAAATTAATCATCCTATTCTAGTTTCCTAGTACTCGATAGTTGACACAACAATAGCTGTATTTGTCTGGATCGTGTTCACACGTGCCAAGCAAGAGTGACCCAATTTATAGACTACATCTTATATAATCACAGTTTGGTAAATAACAGATTTGAGCTTAGTGAGTACAGCTGCAAACAATTGTTCTCTGATTTGTAATCACTTCTCTTCTCTTTCTAAATCATGGCTGCTGCTGCTGTTGGTGGAGCTTTTCTCTCTGCTTTCATTGAAGTTGTTCTCGACCGGCTTGCTTCTCCTCAGTTTGTTAGATTCATCACTGGAAATACGCTTAACGACGATTTGCTCCAAAGGTTGAAGTCCACTCTTAATGATGCTGAAGCTGTTTTGGATGATGCTGAGCAGAAACAGATCAAAAACTCTAAAGTTAACGTCTGGCTTGATGACCTCAAAGATGCTCTCTATATTGCTGATGACATTCTCGATCAAATTTCCACCAAAGTTGCAACTACTCAGAAGAACAAAGAGGTGAGTACTGCTTCTTCTAGCTTGTTGTATCGCTATCTCGAAAGTACATTAACTATGCTACCAAATATGTCAGAAAGGGATATGGTTCGTAAGTTGGAAGATATAGTTGCTAGGCTTGATATCATTCTCAAACGTAAAGATAAACTTAATCTTCAACATATTGCAACTCACCACCACTCTTCCTGGAGAACTCCATCAACCTCTCTAGATCATGGATCTAACATATTTGGTAGAAATCAAGACATAGAGGCCATACTCAACTTACTGTTACATGACGGTGGTGATGATGATAGTGATAAGATTTCTGTGGTCCCCATAGTTGGCATGGGTGGTGTGGGCAAAACCACTTTAGCCCAATCTGTGTACAACCATGATGACATTATAAAACACAAATTTAATGTTCAAGCATGGGTTTGTGTTTCTGATGATTTTGATGTTTTGAAGGTTACAAAGGCCATTGCAGAGGAAGTTAGAAGTGCTTGTAACACAAATAATTTGAATATTCTTCAGCGAGATTTGAAGGATAAGTTGACCGGAAAAAAGTTCTTAATTGTTCTGGATGATGTCTGGACCCAAGATTATGACAATTGGAATTCTCTTATAAAGCCTCTTCGGTGCGGTGCTAAAGGAAGTAAAATTCTTGTAACAACCCGTATTCAAAACGTTGTTACTATGGTCCAAACTTTTCAAGGTTACTACTCTCTTGAGCAATTGTCTGATGAGGATTGTTGGTCTGTGTTTGCAAAACATGCTTGCCTTTCTCAAGAAAAATCCACTCAGAATATGGATCTCGAAAAAATTGCCAAAGAGATTGTTAGAAAATGTAAGGGATTGCCTTTAGCAGCACAATCACTTGGGGGTTTGTTGCGACTGAAACGTGACATCAGGGATTGGAATAACATACTCAATAGTAATATTTGGGAAATTGATGAAAATGCGAGTAAGATCATTCCAGCACTAAGAATTAGTTATCATTATCTCCCTTCCTATTTGAAACGCTGCTTTGTTTATTGCTCCTTGTTTCCTAAGGATTATGAATTTGATGAAGACGATTTGATCTTGTTGTGGATGGCAGAAGATCTTCTACAGCCTCCAAAAAATGGAAAGACTTTGGAAGAAGTTGGTTATGAGTATTTTAATGAGCTAGTTTCAAGATCTTTTTTTCAACGTTTTGAAAGTGGAAACCGCTCCCAGCGTTTTGTGATGCATGATCTGGTGCATGATTTAGCAACATTGATTGGGGCAAAATTCTACTTTAGAACAGAAGAACTTGGCAAACAAACTGAGATTGATAACAAGACTCGTCATTTATCATTTAACAACTTAAGTGAGCCAATAACAAATAATTTTGAGATTTTTGACCGAGCAAAACATCTTAGGACCTTTTTGACAATCAATTTTAGATATACTCCATTCAACAATGAAAATGCATCCCGCATCATTTTGTCGAATTTAAAGTGCTTGAGAGTTTTGTCATTTAAAAAATTTCATGATCTTAATGCATTGCATGATTCGATAGGTGAACTGATTCATTTGTGTTATTTGGATCTCTCTTCCACAAATATAAGACATTACCCGAGTCATTGTGTAATCTGCATAATCTACAAACCTTCAAGTTGTACTATTGTCATGAACTAACCAAACTTCCCAATGGCATGCAAAAACTTGTAAATTTGCGCTATCTTGATATCCGCTCAACTCCAAAGTTAGAAGATATGCCTAGAGAAATGAGCAAGTTAAACCATTTGCAACATTTGAGTTGCTTTGTTGTGGGCAAACATCAAGAGAAAAGGATCAAGGAACTGGGAACACTGTCAAATCTTCACGGATCACTTTCCATTAGTAAATTAGAGAATGTTAGCAACAACTTTGAAGCATCACAAGCAAAAATAATGGATAAGAAGTATCTTGAAAAATTATCTTTTGAATGGTCTGATAATGCAAAAGACCATTTTACAAATTCACAAAGTGAGATGGATATATTTGACAAGTTACAACCTGCCAAGAATATAAAAAAGGTGTCTATATGTTGATATAGAGGCACGAGACTTCCAGAATGGGTTGGAGATCCTTCCTACCAAAATTTGACTAAGTTGTCTCTATATGGTTGTCATAATTGTTATATTCTTCCACCAATTGGACAATTGGGCTCTCTCAAAAAATTGAGAATATGTGGAATGAGTATGTTGGAGACTATTGGATCTGAATATGGTAGTTCCTTTTCAGGGATTCTCTTTCCCTCCCTTGAATGTCTTCAGTTTGGTGACATGCCATGTTGGAAAGTGTGGCATCATCCTCATGAGTCAAATGCTTATTTTCCTGTACTCAAGTCTCTTATGATTCGTGGTTGTCCCTTATTGAGTGGAGATTTGCCATCTCATCTTCCTGCTTTGGAAACAATTGAGATTGAAGAATGTGACGAACTTGTTTTTTCTCTCCCACGGGCTCTTGCCATCCGCAAAATAGAGATACGTAAAAACAATAAAGCAGTGTTGCGAGAGCTACCCCTTTCATTGGAAGAGATCGAAATTCATGGAAAAGAGTCAACGGAGTCCTTCTTTGAAGTCATTGCCATCACCCTACCAATTTCGCTGAAAATAGTAGCGATCGAGAATTGTTCGTCTGCGTTATCATTTCCTGGAGATTGTTTACCCGCATTGTTAAACAGTTTGTCCATCATAAAGTGTAAAAATATAGATTTCCCAAAGCAAAAGCAGCAGCAGGAGTCACTTCAATCGTTGTATATTCGTAGTAGTTGTGATTCTCTGACAACCCTCCCACTGGAGACCTTTCCCAACCTCAGTAGTCTCATCGTCCAGTGTAAAAATCTAGAATTTCTTTCGGCTTCGAAGGTTCTTCAAAATCTCAACGAAATTTTAATTTCCAAGTGCCCCAAATTAGTTTCATTTGCAAGAGATGGATTGTCTGCGCCCAACTTGAGATCATTGTCTGTCTACAGATGTGTTAATTTAAAGTCATTGACTTGTCACGCAAATACTCTCCTCCCGAAGTTAGAATGGGTGCGTATATATGATTGCCCAGAAATGGAGACGTTTTCTGAAGGTGGTATGTCGCCTAGCTTGAGATATCTTGATATTCAGAATTGTGAGAAGTTAATGAGGGGCACGTTTCTAAGTTTGATGGACATGCTCACCCGTCTTACAATTGGTCGTTGTGATGGTGTGGAGTCCTTCCCGAATAATGGTTTTGCGTTGCTGCCTCCCTCCCTTACCTCTCTAACGCTAAGCAATATGACAAGTTTGCACACGTTGGAGTGCACAGAGCTTCTCCACCTCACGTCCCTCCAAAAATTAGCGATTGAATATTGTTTCAAGCTGGAGAATATGGCGGGAGAAAGGCTGCCTGCTACTCTAACAAAATTTCAAATCTATAAGTGTCCACTGCTGGAAGAACGGTGCCGCATGAAACACCCACAAATTTGGCCCAAAATTTCTCACATCCAAAGCATTGTGTTTGACAAGAGATAGATTTCTCAAGCTTCAACTTGGGTTTTCAATGGGTGATTTCTCTACTTTGCCTCATGTTAATGTGACTTCCCAATTTCATTCATATTCTGCATCAAATTTTTCCGTTATATTTTAAACAAATTAAAGTTATATCCTACTACTAACCCATCTTTTGTATCAACTTTCTTAAATTGTAATTTGTAAACATCTGTCTCTTTTTCACGTTGTTTGCAGTTTTATTGGAGTTCTCACAAACATAGCTGCTGCTATCTTATCTTCTTTATATTAATTTTGAATTAGTAAATCTGTTGTAGCCTTATCTTTTTGCTATTGATTTTGAATTGTAATTTGTAAATCTGTTTTAGCCTTGTCTGTTTATAGCTCTATATTCTGGTAACAACATTTTTTTATTAGCTTCAGCTCTATCCTTCTGTAACAGCACATTATGTTTTTGTATCAGCACTTTAAACTCTAAATCTAAAGAATAATGTAGTAATTATTCTGGTTCAGGCAAATTGCTATGATTCTACTGCTTCACCTTAGGAGTCCCAAGAGTTGTGCTTTCAAAGATTCGTCACACTGATAATAACACGCCACATTACCCACAGCATAACTTCACCTTCAAATTAACCTGTCCACAAATGTGTCATCCAGAAGAGTTGCAGTTACAAAATTTCCTGTGAGGATGCTAGTTATTCTACTTCAGTTGTTTGCTGCCTCTGCTATGAATTCTTTTTTGATGTGATAGGCTCATTGTACATGAGAAATGTGAATAAATGATGGGTGCTGGATATAGGAACTGATCCATTGTTATTTTTTGGTTCATTGTTCATTTGTTTTTCTATTTTGTTTTGGTTCATGACGTGGGGGATTACTTAGTTTATTTCTTTTTTTTACAGTTATGGGGAACTTCTTATTGTATTTTTACATACTTTTGCTGAACCTAGGCACATCTTGTACTTAGGTTCCTCTTGTTTCCTTTTTTATGTACTATATAACTTTTAATTATTCGGGTGCATTGAGAGTGATTTATACCATTTATATTAATAACAATTTAGAGTACAAAACTTGTTTCTAAGTCCAAAGTTTCCCCTTTCCCCAAGCAACTTCTTTCTTTCGTTAGTTAGTGTTCTAGCTGTGCTAATCAATAATGCCAATGGTTGAGAATAAAATAGGGTGGAAAATTATAGCAAGTTGCAATTGGTTGCCAAATTATAAGTCTAAAAGTCAACGGCCCGTCAAGCATATTAAATGTAAATATGAATGATGATCATGGACTCCACTTAGTTATTTGTTCATAACAGAAAGCCTTGATAATTTTATCCATCCTACTCCCCAATTTAGATTCCTAGGAAGGAAGAAAGTGTAAATGAAGTTCCATAAGGAGTATCTGGATTTGATTTTAGTCCCTGGTGGGTTGCTGATCATGTTTGCTTATCCCCTCTTTCTGCTTCACAGATATATCAATAGGCCTCACACCACTGTCATGGGATTCGTGAACAATGACATAAGAGCATGGGTTGACAGAATTATGCAGGCAAGTATAATCCTTATATCCCTCCTACGATTTCATTGGAAACATCTTTTAATTTTCTTAAGCTTGTTTTTAAACTTTGTAATGAATGATCAGGCTGACAAAAAGGATGTTAGCACAGCTCTATCTGTCATTCAATCCAGCACAACAGCTGCAACATTCTTGGCCTCAATCTCTTTGACTCTTTGTTCTCTAATTGGAGCTTGGATTGCAAATAGTTCCAATATTTTGTTCCAAAGTCAATTAATCTATGGTGACACAAAAGCAACCACATTATCCATCAAGTACATTTGCTTACTAACCTGCTTTCTCCTTGCTTTCTCGTGCTTTATTCAATCAGCAAGACACTTTGTTCATACAAACTATTTGATAAGCACACCAGATAGCTTTTTTCCAGTTAGTATTATTGAATTAGCAGTTATAAGGGGTGGTGACTTTCGGTCACTTGGTCTTAGAGCTCTCTATTTTGCACTTAATTTGTTGCTTTGGTTTTTTGGTCCAATACCAATGTTTATTTGTTCAATTGTTATGGTTCTGATCCTCCGTTATCTTGACTCTAATTCAAGGCCATTGCATCTTACAACTAGATCTCAAGGTAGCAAGTTTCAGATGGCAAAGAACAAACTTAAATGTTTTATAATGAAAGACAAATTCAGTGATACATAAATGTATGTAAAGCAATGTATCTTATTCTTCAATATGATTATATGATTGCATCAATACATCATGTTAACTAAATGAGAAAATTTTAGACTATGTTCTGAATTGTAGAATTCCACAATATAAAATTCATAAAAGAGTTCTTTTGAAAGAACAACACACTGTAAAAACTAAAAGTTTCTAAGTCAGAATATATATTTGAGATCATGAAGTGCACGTCTCAATGTGCCAACCCATGTTCAGTTGTATCAAATGGATTGTGATATAATTAATTAGATGATTATTTGTTAATAACAGCAACAGCAAGTCGCGGCGATGGAAGCTGATTATAATTTAAACAAACTTTAGTTTCAATGTAAGCATTTGATTCTTGTGGTTATAAGAGTTTTCTGTAAATGATTTACATTAATGTTGTGTGAATAATACTTATTTTCTTAAGAAAAATGAGAGGATACGATTGAATAACAGGGAATGTTTTTCTTAGAAGCAAAGGTTTGTCACACATATGGTTAATGACTTATGGCACAAGTCTATATGTGGGGAATCTAACTTGCACCAACGCGAATTGGATAATAACACTAAACTACATTTACTCATGAATACTCTTTTTAGGTTAACGGGAGCTTTTGTAATTTAGAAATTGGAAGGTAAAAAAGTTTAGTTAATAATTATTTCAATTATGATTTGAATTTGAATTTTTACAAATATTTCATCTTTAAGTTAAATTTATTAATCTTGAACTCAAGAAATTAGTATCTAAAATTTTAAATAGCACAAATTTTAAAAGTATTTGTTGGCATTTTGTATTTGATCATTGAAGTTACTAATAAATGCAAATGAGTGATTTGAAATTCCACATTGCATTGTTGATTTTTAAAGAGTAATGTTATAAAAATATAAAATAAGACCTATACAATATTTTAATTAATTTATAAAAAATAAAATGTGACATCCCCTATATTTTATACGGTATTATATTCGTGTCTGATTTTATGTTTTAATAACAATATTAATTTTTAAATGAATAAAGGATTACACATGGTTTAAGCCCAAAAGAAAGATAAGAAAAAAAATGTCCAACAAACCCGACAAACAATAGAGATTCATTTAATGGCGTGATGGTGGTTTAAGAGAGAAATTCTTGTGTAGTCTCAAAATTCTGCACATACAATTGAGACAGTTACAAAATTAAAAGAAAAAAAACAATTAAATAATATATATTTTTTAAAAAATTAAATGATATGTATTTTTATATACTTAAGTTTTATGTTTAAAATTTTCCCAAATATCTTTCCATTTAATGGATGGTTAGTTCTCTCACTTTGAGTAGAGATTCACTTAATTAGTATAGTTTTTTTTTTCTAAATTGATTTTTAAATTATTTCATTTTTTTGTAAATATTTTTTAAATGAGAAATTGATTTAAATAGTTTTCATAAAATATTTCTTTTCTATAATTTTTTTACATGATAAAAATCATTTTTTAGTAGTTTCTCATAAAAATTGATTTTGAGACATATTTATAAAAAATGTAATTTTTATAATATTAATATTACTTTTTTAATATATAACATATAAGTCTGAAATAATTTATGCTATTTTTGAGTATGTTATGTTAAAAAAATATATAAATTAATAAAGAAATCTATAATTTAAATGAGTTATGATTCATAACACAACCGTGTTAAATTTAATATTGTGTTTAATATATTATTGATACACTTTAAAATTAATATCTTATAAATATTTACTAAACGAATTAACTTTGAAATATCATATATTAAATAATTTCATATTTTATGTTAAATATTTTAAAGATGATTTGTTATATTAAGTTTTAATTCAACATTAGATTTTATAATATGAATATACTCCTGGAAAATATTATAAATGTCGTAATATTGTGTATAGTCTTCGGTCTTAAATGTCGTAATATTGTGTATAGTCTCCGGTCTTTAATTCTCCTATTTTTACTAATTTATCAAACTGATCCTTTTATTTTAAAAATTGACAGTTTTAATTTCTTCTTTTTATTTTTTAACTACAAAATGATGACGTTAAATATTTTAAATAATGCGACATATAATATAATATGTAAAATAATTAACACCTATAAAATTAAAATAAAACACCGAAAAAACTTAACCTTCAAATTCAGAAATTTAATTAATGACGTATAAATAATTAATACAACTATATAGTTTTATATCATAAAATAGTATATCACGTTATTTAATATATGTCAAATCATTATTTTTTTATTCAAAAATCTGAAAGATAAACTAAAACCGTCAATTTTTAAAATAGAAAAATTAATTTTATTAATTAATAATAATAAAGATATTAAAATTACAATTTAGTCTGTATTCTATATCAAATACTAGAGAGTACGCGGCAGTCAAATGATACTAACTCAACTTATATATAATAAGATACTAATTTGCTTGGCCCTTGACTTGAAATAAGTTATCTACACTACACCACACCACTCTTTAATCATAGCTCAATTGAGGCATGCGTGTGATGCAGACTATTCATGCTCCATAAACATAAATTAATAATTTTAATTCTTTTGACTGCAAACTAGCTCAACCAGTCCATTGAAAACGACATATTTTATTTCTCAGAAAAATCTAACAACATAAGAATACAAGTGATACTGAGCGAGGGACCAACACCTCAAACTTATCGGGAGAAAAACTGAGATTCAAGAAAGGGAGAGAAGAAAATGTAGCAACATCATATGATTAAAAATACCACGATTGATGCTAACCAACAAGATAAGATGGTTATAACTTACAAAGTACGATAGTTGGTTTAGAAGGATCTTACAAGAGTTGGAGTTAGAAAGAAAAAAAAAAGTTAATGATTAAACTCCCTACTAACATAAAATCAATATATATTCATACATTTTTTCTTAATCTTCTATGTAAGCTAAATTTATTTTTGTTATATTGTATAACGTGGACTACAGAGATTTAATCAATGTTATAGAAATTGATTATCCCTTACCGACCAAATAGTTTCTCCATGCACAAAAATAATTAAGAAATTAAATTTTTGATCACTTTGGTAGTTTGGTTAAAATATTAATCACTTATAACTGGAATCAAGTAACCAACGTCTTAAGTGGCACCATAGTTAGAAGCCCCACCTCACGCCCAATAACCTTATGTATT
Source organism: Cicer judaicum (assembly GCA_037974835.1). Classification (NCBI taxonomy): domain Eukaryota; kingdom Viridiplantae; phylum Streptophyta; class Magnoliopsida; order Fabales; family Fabaceae; genus Cicer; species Cicer judaicum. The sequence continues at coordinate 18,970,409 of JBBPBS010001017.1, forward strand.
TTGTTATCTTGTCTAGCTACTTGAGCAGTAGACAAACAACTACATTGTGTAGTGGAATAGTAAATCATCAATTTAACTATATATATATATAAAAGTTTATTGCTACATATTATAAATGTAAAAATGTTTTACGTGTACATTTAATCATGCGTTGACACATCATTTACTTAATGACTTCAAAATAATTTATGTATATTATTATACTTATGAGATTATGTGAAAATTATTTTTAGATTTAAAATGTATATAAATTAAACTCTCAATTATTAAATTTATAGATTAATGAAGATTTTAATGATTATATGAGTAATTATGTGATGAATAATTTTTCTTAATAATTTAATGTAAATAATAAATTTTATTAATTTAACTATCAAATTAAAAAAGAATTATTGAGTAGATTAATTTCACAATTTTTTTATAAAATTTTAAAACTATTTAATAATTTATTAAATAATTTGAAATGAATATGTAATATTTTTGAAAAAGTATAAATAAATATTAATAACTATATTATATAATTATGAATTTTAAATTTATATAAAACTTGGTATATTTGATTATTAATATATTATATCAATAATTCATTAATGAATTAATTAAAATTATTTTTTTATTAAATTATTAATCAGAGTAACTTCTATAATTAACAAATCTGTTACCTATTATAGATTTCGATATATTT
>JBBPBS010001017.1:18983973-19013312 GCA_037974835.1 Cicer judaicum
TATATTGTATTAATAATTTGATGAATGTATTATAAATTTTTTGGGTAAATCAATATAAATTTATATTAATAATTTGTGAATGTATTATAAAAATATTATAATAGCATCATTGTACTCATCTTAACAGATATGTAGTAATCTCTAATAAGTTGAAATTCAAATGAGTTACATTAAATATTTTATGAGACATTTTATGATTTAGTGAGATTTGATAAATTTGATTTTTATTTTAATTAAAAAATATATTAGAAAAAGTGTATTAGAATGACATTTTATCTATTTTATAATAAGTGTTATTTTAACAAAAAAAATATTTAAAATGTATATTTTTTATTTTTCAAAATAAGATGAATTATTATTTTCCCCTATTTTACTCTCTAATTATACATTATTTTCAAATACTAAAAATTGTAGATTATAATTTTCTCCATTTAATAGTATGTGAGTTGTTCAACCACATCATATTGATGAGTATTATTAATACCCGCTAAAACTTAAAGATACAAAAGAATTTCTTTTTATTAAAATTAATACGTGTAAAATGAAAAAAGAAATACACTAATTTTAAAAAAGTATATTTAATTGATTGAAAAAATAAATTGGAGATGCTCTAACTACCCTACAGATAATCCGAAACTACACTACATAGCTACAAAATGAGACAAAAAATGCTGCATAGGAAGAAGACAGTACCAGATCTGAGGAAAGACGACGATGACACTGACAATATTTTTATTTATTTTGTTAGATACGCTTACAAGCTTTTTAAATTATTATTTCAATAATAATATGGACAAACTTAGGTGTATTTATTTAATACTTTAGAATAGTTTTTAATTTGATGAATTATGATTTTGTCAAAAATTTATATTTTATTCCATTTTATTATAAACGAAAGATATATTTTATATTAAAAATTATATCAAAAATATCCATTTTTTTATAAATAATATACTATCGATAGGTGTGGCATGCCCTTCTATATGTAGAATAAGTACAACATACTACTTAATTAAAAATAAAAAAAAAACGATATCAGACTGTCTTAATTTAACTACTTTATCTTTGACCGTATATTACATCAAGATATATCTTTGATTAACTACGAGAATTTTTTATATTTCATGTAATATATAAGAAAATGTTTATACGTGGAATAAACACCCCATATGGCCTATCTTATCTACTTCTTCTAGACTCATAAGTAAGAAATATTTACTTTCATATTTATTAAGATTTATAATTAACAACATTAAAGTTTCATAATTTTACGTAAAATACATCTATATGTAGAATAAATACTCCGTATAAACTATCTTATCTTTATTTTACAAGAATAGATTTTTTTATTCATTTATGGCTAAAAATAATTATTTTTACTCTTATAAAAAAAATATTGAAGTGCATTAAACTTTTTTATTTCATGTAAAATTTGTAATACATTTACTAATTTGCTTATTAATTATATTGATAATTTCCTCAAAATATAAATAAATTAAATTAAAAGTATTTTTGAAACAATAATAATAATGTTAAATATAAATAAATTAGTTCACATTTGCTTTTATTTGAGTTTTACAAAAATAAGTTTACAGTTGAGTGAGCCAAAATAATTTCTTATTTTAGGAATAATATTTGGTGTACGTCACATTTAGTATATACATTACAAATAAAGAGGATAAATTTTATGGTACAACAAAAAATATATATTTACACTATAAATTTTTTTATTAATAAATAACATATCATTCAACTAATGTTGATTTAATTTTGATAATACTAAAAATGTTAATTTTTTAATATATTGTAAAAGTCTCCAATAAAAAGATAAATGATAATGATGTGATAAAATAATAATGTGATATAAGTATATGAAAATTTGAAATGTATATAAATTTTGAATACGAGACAAAACTTTCAATTTAACATAGCTTGCACTCATTGTTGGTTTTTTAATTAAGTTAAAGAGATTAAAAAACTTATACCTATTTAATTCACCTCTCTTCTCTTCTCTAATCAGATTCTGTTCCCACTCTCTAAGTTTATCAAATTTGTATTCGGTTGTTATCTTTTCACAAAGCGGCTAAGCAACAACCTCTTACAATTACACGCATGTGATGAAAAAGAACACTGCAGACTGATACATGTAATAAGTCCAACTCAACAAACAATTCTCATCCAAGAATTTATTTAGTAAGAAAGCAACCAGATTTTTTGTTTTTTTCCTTCTGAACTATTACCAAACCTCAAAGTCATTTAATCAAATTTATTTCAAGATAAGTATCTTACAACACATACAACCAATCAACATCTTATATTAACTTTATTTCTATATTTGAATCACATTATCAATGTATCACATGTAATTCTTTTTATCTCTTTATCTCATAAGGTTGGTATGACTTGACACGAAACATCTTTCTCTTTAAATACAAGAAGCAAGAACAAAGGGAGAATCATTCTTCATTCCTTTGTGTTGGTTTAGTTTTGCTTATACAAACCACAAAAAAAAGCAATGAGAGTGACACATTTTGTGTTTGTTTTGGTTTGGTTCCTTAGTGTTTATTTGCCTACTTATTTTTGTGTCAATGTTACTTATGATCATAGAGCATTGCTCATTGATGGCAAACGCAAGGTTTTCATCTCTGGTTCCATTCATTACCCTCGTAGCACTCCAGAGGTCTTTCTCTCTCTGTATTTGTCTGTTTTTGTGAACATACACTCTTTATTTGAATTGTCTTTGATGTTTTAACTTAACTATGGTAGTTAAAGTCGAAGGCATGTCTGGTTTCTGACACTTATACATGTGATTATATTTAAGCATTTTTATTTTTTTGAATTATTACCGGTGTTTGCATGTTGATGTTGGGTCTGGTGTTTGTGTTTGTGTCTGTGTCGGTGTAAGTGATTCATAGTTATTTGTTGTTGCAGATGTGGCCAGACCTTATTCAAAAATCAAAAGATGGAGGAATTGACGTGATTGAGACTTATGTTTTCTGGAACTTACACGAACCGGTTCGAGGCCAGGTTCTGTTCTCTTCCATTACCTTTGCACATTGTTCTTCTGTCTAGCTTTAACTGTCTCTTACATTGCATTGTGTGAGTTTTCAAACTTATGCAACTTTTCATTATTTAGAAGTAGGAAAAGAATAGAACACAATTCTTTGAGATATTTATTAAATAGTATTTTTAGAACTTAAAACATTGAAATTTGGAAGACAAGTTTTCAATTTCTATCAAAAGACTTCAAATAAATGATGGATTGCATATTTTGGTTTGGCAGTATCATTTTCAAGGCATAAGGGATTTGATTGGATTTGTGAAGGCAGTAGCAGCAGCAGGTCTATATGTGCATCTACGTATGGGTCCTTATGCATGTGCTGAATGGAATTACGGGTAAAAATTGATCTTTACAATGTATCATTTTAAGGAGAGTTTCATAATAATCTCTTTTTTTTTTCTCCTTAAACAGTGGTTTCCCTGTTTGGTTGCATTTTATTCCTGGAATTCAGTTCAGAACTGATAATGAACCATTCAAGGTAATAATTCATTTCATTTCTTTCTCTATGTCTCAAGTTGAGGTATCTGCTTTTTTCTGTTATCTGAAATTGATTTGTAATTCAGGCTGAAATGCAGCGGTTTACCAATAAGATTGTCCAAATGATGAAGAAAGAGAATCTCTATGCATCACAAGGAGGACCTATTATTTTATCTCAGGTTTCTCTTAAAAAATCATAATGAATACACACATGCCATTTTTTTGTGTGAAATTGTTGCATTTTGTTTTATAGATTCTTAATGAACTAATGTATATAGTTCTTTAATGAGAAAATCATTACTTTCTAATGACAGATTGAAAATGAGTATGGAAACATCGATAAGGATTATGGTCCTGCTGCTAAAACCTACATTGATTGGGCAGCATCAATGGCTACATCTCTTCAAACAGGGGTCCCCTGGGTTATGTGCCAGCAGGCAGATGCACCTGATCCAATTGTATGTTTGCTCCTTTTCACTATCAACGCAGTTTTATGCAGTTTATAACAAAGCTATCTTACTATGCTGCTTTCGAAAATTGTCCTACTTGACTGTTAATTTTTGAGTTATTGTAACTTAAATGCTTGCAGATAAACACATGCAACGGTTTTTACTGCGATCAATTCACACCAAACTCTGACAATAAACCGAAAATGTTTACTGAGAATTGGAGTGGATGGTTAGCACCGTTCCTTTCTACTCACAAAATGATTTGATTTAACTGTCTATCTACTTTTCCATCCAACTCCCTTTTGAATTCTTTGAAACCATAGGTTTCTTGCATTTGGAGGTGCCACTCCTTACAGACCAGTGGAAGATCTTGCATTTTCCGTGGCACGCTTTTTTCAGCGGGGTGGAACTTTTAATAATTACTACATGGTAAATGCAACCTCACATGTAGTTTAAGCTCAATACTTAGTATGCAAGATAGTAAGTAAACCAACTGATACTGCAACTTTTTTTTGGTTGGTTTCTGTGAAATAGTACCATGGAGGAACTAACTTTGGTCGCACAAGCGGTGGACCTTTCATTTCTACTAGTTATGATTATGATTCGCCCATCGATGAGTATGGTATGCACTCTTTCAGTTCACATTATATGATTATTTTATATGTAGAAGCCATTAAAAATCATAGTGAACAATATTATGTAATTGTAAATATAAAATATATTATTGTTTGATGCAGGAATTATTAGACAACCCAAATGGGGCCATCTTAAAGAATTGCACAAGGCCATAAAGCTTTGTGAAGAAGCACTGATAGCTACAGATCCAAACATTACATCTCCTAGTCCAAATATAGAGGTAATAAGAGACCCTTTTTAAGTTAAGATTACAATTTATTGTTTAACTTCTTATAGTTCATCAAGTTTTAAATTGCTATTCCTGGAAATGCCTTGTACAGTATGAAATTTCGGAATAATTACCAATATCTCTTAAGATTTTCTATTCAATCTCAGATTGCAACTTACAAGACAGGAGATGTATGTGCTGCCTTCCTTGCCAACATCGACACATCGGATGCAAATGTTACCTTTGAAGGAAATTCATATTACTTGCCTGGATGGTCTGTGAGCATCTTACCGGACTGCAAGAATGTTGTATTTAATACTGCAAAGGTTTGCCTCATCAACTTCCAATCAATATATATAGAACAATTGACTAGACTTACTTTCTATATAACACCAACACTTCAGATTGAAGGCTTGTCTGGTTTTCGACATATGTAGCTAAATTCATTCACTTTCGTTATCTCAAACTATTACCAGTGTCTAGTATCTGTGTGTTTTAGTGCTTCATAGCTGATTTTTAAACTACATGTGATTAATCAGTCTACGGTTGAAATCATTTCTTCTGTTTTCTTGTTCAGTAAGTTAGCATAAACTAAAGTTATTTTTGGTACGACAGATTAATTCTGCATCTACGATTTCAAGCTTCACAGCTGAATCTTTAAAAGAGGTTGATTCTTTGGATGGTTCAAGTTCAGGCTGGAGTTGGATTAGTGAACCAGTTGGTATTTCAAAGAGTGATGCATTCTCAAAACCTGGACTACTGGAGCAAATAAATACAACAGCTGATAAAAGTGACTACTTATGGTACTCATTAAGGTATATGAATTTCCAAGGTTGAGATAACTTTATTTTTTACCATAATTTCTTTGTCGCATGTTAACCTTTTTACAATTTGTTTTGAAGCATTAATGTTGATAATAATGTTGGTGCTCAAACTGTCCTTCACATTGAGTCGCTTGGCCATGCCCTTCATGCTTTTATAAATGGGAAGCATGCAGGTAAGAAAAAAAAGTTAAAAGATTAATATCTTGATAACATGTTGAATTATACATACTCTCACTAAATTAAAATGTGTGATTCTTTCTTTACTTCAATGGAATATTTCATGAATTATGTAATGAAATTCAGATATTTAATACCGCAATTTTTTTTCAGGGAGTGGAACAGGAAACAGTGGAAATGCTAGTGTCAATGTGGACATTCCCGTTACACTTGTAGCTGGAAATAACACAATTGATCTTCTGAGTTTAACAGTGGGATTACAGGTTCATATTTTCTTATTATAAAGTACATAATTAACTGTCTACAACATCGACGAAACCTGGATTTTAATTATGCATCATCTAGTCATTTCTCATAACTACATCAGCTAATGTGAATTTTACACACCACAGAATTATGGAGCTTTTTTCGACACAAGGGGTGCGGGGATCACTGGTCCAGTAACATTGAAAGGTTTGGCAAATGGAAGCACCATCGATCTCTCCTCAGAAACGTGGACATATCAGGTTAGTCTCGGCTTAACTCAACGCCTGCTAGCTATCATTTATCTTTTTGAGTTTTGTGAATTAATTAACTGAAGTGATACAGCTGAAATGAAATTCATTTTTCATTATAATTCGAGTCATAGATTAAATACATGGCTTTATTTTTGTGAATGCAGATTGGCTTTAAAGGTGATGGTTTGGGTTTGTTTAGTGGAAGGGTTGGACAGTGGAATCCACAATCAACATTGCCTACAAATCAGCCTTTGACTTGGTACAAGGTAGTCTTATTAAGAAATACTTGAAAGAAAATTAAAGGAATGCTATCATAGCACAATAATTTTGCTCCTTACTAATGTTGATACATGTTGTATTAGACGAACTTTGCTGCTCCCTCGGGCACGAACCCAGTTGCAATTGACTTCACGGGGATGGGAAAAGGCATAGCTTGGGTGAACGGGCAAAGCATTGGACGGTACTGGCCTACATATGCCGCTCCAAGTTCTGGTTGTACCGACTCATGCGATTATAGAGGACCGTATAATTCAGGAAAATGTCTCAAGAACTGTGGAAAACCATCACAGACATTGTAAGTGTTAGATATTCTATTCAACATGAGAAAACTTCTTGAAAATAAATAATAAGACCTTTTTGATACTCATTGAGTTACTGATCCTGCAGATATCATGTACCGCGATCATGGTTGAAACCAGACAGCAACACTCTTGTTTTGTTTGAGGAAAGTGGAGGCGACCCTACAAAAATCTCTATAGCTACAAAACAGATAGAAAGTGTTTGCTCACATGTATCTGAATCTCACCCTCCACCTGTAAGCATGTGGAATTCAGATACAGAATCAGGAACAGAAGTAGGTCCTGTATTGTCACTGGAGTGTCCTTCTCCTAATCAGGTGATAACTTCCATTAAATTTGCGAGCTATGGAACGCCGCAAGGGACTTGTGGAAACTTCAACCACGGACGTTGCAGCAGCAGTGATGCTCTATCCATTGTACAGAAGGTATTATATAATATATATTCCCCTTTCTTTTTAAATAAGATGTTTATGTTGTTGCCTTTTGGACTATACTGAATGTGATGTGCATTAACAGGCCTGCATTGGATCAAGCAGTTGTAGCATTGGAGTATCAATTAATACATTTGGAAATCCGTGTAGAGGAGTAACAAAGAGTTTAGCCGTTGAAGCTGCTTGTACATAGACATGTCTGTTTCTAGCCTTTGTACTACCTTGATAGGACTCATCTTATAGATCAAGATGATTCCTGATTAGCCTACGTTATAACTTAAGATGGTATTATAGTTGTAAACCAGGGGGAGTAAAAAAAAAGTGCTTATTTGAAAGAAGAAAAAAGTGATCTCTAATGCCTCTGTTATGGTAGTATTTTTACATGGATTTGGATTTTCTGTGGCGGTTGTACCACACAATCTAGTTCTACACTTACACATTTGTGATATGCCTAATCAAAGCGGTTTGGATCTAGTTCTCTCTCTTAGATGCTACAGATTTGTCGGATCTAAGAGAGAGAGAATTAGATACATCACAAAGAAAGAACTTAAAATACAAGAAAACAACCGCTAGTGCAATCGTTAATATATTATTTTCCATCAAGAAACTTACAAAAATCTTATTAGACAAATTGAACTTCCATTTCTGTGGTATAATGGTAGGTCATAGAATGAAAGATCAAATTAAACTATTCATCACAGTACAAAAGAAATTTGACATTAATATCAATCATTACAAATTTTGACCAAATTGATGATCATGGGCAAGATTTTTGGCCCTTATTTATCTGGACACGTTACAATACAAAAGAAACCAAAATAAAAAGATGTCACCAATTCAATCACAAAGAGTCTCTTATTTTTCATACTATTCATGATATCAGTATTGAGCAATTAGTCCTTGGCTAGTGGAAGAATCCTCAGATGATGGCCTTTGGAACCTGCATAGTTTGCAGGATGTTGAAAAAAGTGACGTAGTTTGGTACTTATCTTCCCCACCCATCATTGGCATAGCAACACCTCTTTTAACAGGACTAACATAACTTGGCCTATAAGTTTGACCCAAAACTCCTTCAATAAAATCTGTAGGTTTCTTAAACTTGAACTGTGTTTCCAAATGAGCAAAAGCATCATCTGATGGTAACTGATAATTATGAGCTTTGTTTTCCTTTTCTCCAATAGGCCTTACCCTTATGTCCATTTCAAGTAAACCAGAAATTGTGACTCTAACACTGTTGGTATCATCTGTTCTTTCAACAACAACTTCTCTTTCATCGGTATTAGTCTTCCATTCAGCCTCACCATCAATAGGAATGGTTACTGATTCACCATTCCATTTCACTGTAAGAGAGTCAACACTGTCATTCCATTGATTTACTCTATTGGCTGCAATAACAAGAGTGTGCACGTCGAACATGACAGCGAGTGCCTGCACCCATGTGTAGTCACGAGTCCTTCCCTGAGGTCGAGTACCAATGAAGTGTGCGTTGATTTGGAATTCGTCGTCGGAAACTATGGCAAAGTTTCCTCCTTTGGCTCCGTGGAAGTAGAACATCACACCGTCCCCACCAACAAAGCGAGGATCGTAGCACAATGAACCATAGCCATCACAGTTTGCTCTTCTAACTGCAAAAAGAAACAAACTCAACATGAATGATCGGTACTCACTTCTTGCTCTATGTATATGCACTTGAGTTAGTCATGATTATATAGATACTTATACAATTCCCTAAGATTGAATATTTAATAATAATATGAGTTTAAAGACGATGCACCGAAACTATAAAACAATTTTGCATAGTCATCTAATCAGATTTAATAATAATGTCATTTTGTTGTATTATTTTCAAAAATATCTCAACATACATCTACTTGGTGTGAGATCTAATAAAATTTGACACTGTCAATGTGTAGTCTTTAAACTCTAATAGTATTACCTACAGTTTTTCTCTAATTAAATTAATTCATGTATATATAAAAAGTATAAAATGGAAGAGCATGAGAGGAGACAATGTTGACCTTATCATAGACAAAACCTTGAAAATCAGGAACTTGATGCAGTCACACGATCTGAATCATCAAATTAAGATTGGACGACTCACGTAGTTTAAGTCCAAAATATAAAACTGAAGAACGAGTCGTCCAATCTTAATCTAATAGTTCAAATAGGCAACTGCATGATTACTTGAATGCGAAGAAACCAAATTTTGTAAATTATACTATACTACGTAGGCAAATATATATATAGATTTGAACTTACACTTGCAAGTAGCTTCACATTTGCTGCTACAATCAATAAAACAACCTTTCTGCTTCTTGTTCTTCTTAGGCTTCCTGGTTTTGCACTCTGATGGACAAACAAGTGTCTTGAAATGACAAGAAGAAGTTGGTGCTTTACAGAATGCTCTCTCCTGTCCTGATTCCAAAGCTGGTAACTTTTCACTATTTGAAGAGTCATCCTTTGGACTCTTCTTTTTTGGAACTTTTTCCTTCTTCTTTTCTTTGCCCTTGCCTTCATTCTTATCATTTCCCTTATCATTTCCCTTACCATTTCCCTTACCGTTGCCATTGTTGCCACTACCTTTGCCATTACCGTCACCGTTTCCTTGGCCTTGAGCAATGGCAGCTTCCATAGAGATAAGTAAGATAACTAAGGCCACCAAGATGCTCCATTTTTTTGTAGCCATCTTGGTGATCTCTCTAATGATATTAAATTAACTAATTTGATTTTTTTGTTACTTTCCTTTGCTTATGATTTTAAATTGGTTGAATGATGGAGAGGTGCTTGCAATGAACAAAATATTTATAGAGAAAATTTTGGTATATGCATGTTGACCCAAAAGTTCGGCTTAAGATTTGCATGTATCCTTTTTCTAAACGTTTTTAAAGTTTGTGGTTGCTTGGTTTAGTGATATGAGGAGGGCTATTCAAAGCTTATTATTTGAAGTGCCAACTAGATATTGACCAACTTAATTAATTAGCACACTAACTTGTTGTTTAAACAAGGTTCTTGGGTCTATATATTAATTATCAATGTTATGAAAACTGAACTGGGTGGTTAAATTGGTTGAACCGAGAATTGATATGTTATTTGATTTTATTGACTTCAAAATTGTTCAGATAAATAACTAGAGAAATCTCATGAATAATAATAAATCGGAAAAATCATTGGTAAAATAGTTAGATTTGATTTAAAAAATATATTTCTTTTAAGAAAAATATCCAAAAACAACCATTTTTATTTTTAAGTATTTCTCGGACTTCTTACTTGTTTTTTTTAGTAATTTTAGTGGCCATTTGAATCAAATAGTAAAACTCTATATAAAACATACTTTTAGAAGATAATCTATTAAATTATGTTTGTTTGAAATTTTATCTTATTTTTTGTTAGTATTATTTAACAGGTTAAAATATATTATTTTATTATGATCGATTCAAGTTCAACCTTTGAACTTTGGATCGATGCTTTCACCGGGGCAGTTTTTTTAACTGATTTGAATTTCTTATGTTTTAGTCATTCAATTTTGTAAATTACTAGTATCGATGTTTTAAAATTTCAATGTCTAATTAATTTATTTTTCAATTTCAATCATATTCTTTAATCGGTGAGAAAGTCAGAAAAGTGTCATACCCGTGGTTCAATTCTATTGCTACGATACCCGTGAAGGTTATGTTAGACGTGTAGTTAAAGTTAGATTGCTAGATTGTGACTTAAGATTCGCATACTGTAACCTTTGACGGTGATAGCATTAGCGATTAATTTAGGTGTAGTAACGTGGTTTTATGTGTTGAGTTGAGAACAAGAAGCTTGGATTCATGGCATCACGAGTTTTTTATATTGTCTGGAAACAGCTCCAACATCCACTGGATACATGCAAGTCTTCTCTATCATAAATATCAAATAAAATAGTTTAGATGCAAGTCAACGTGCCACTGTTAATCATAATTCATTTCATAAAATGATGATATTATTAGATTAAATATTTTATTGTTTGATTTCAAGATTTTAGAGTTATATGACTTAATTATAGTAATATTTATTATCTCTTTTAAAATAAAAACAAAAAACTACCGTCAAATCATCTAAACTATTCATATATTTTTATTTGATATTTTTTATATATTTATTCTAAAGTGGTAAATAAAAATATGAAAAAAGATAACTAAATATTATATATGATATAATTTTTTTTACCCAAATATTAAATTAATTTTTTAATATATTAAATTTAAAAATATCTTAACAAATATTTAAAAAACTAATTGAATCTTTGAATATATTTTTTTAAAATTGAATTGTATTATGGGGTAGAAAGTAAGAGATATTTTAAATAGAATCTTGTCAAAAAAAAACAAAATGACGGCAATTATTTTAGCTTTTAGCAGCAATACAAATGGTCGCTAAAACATTAACAGACAATTATTTATAGTTACTGTAGCTAAAGGCTTTAGCGGCAATCTAACAAAATGTTAGTAAAAGATCTATTTAGTTGCTACTAAAAATAATTTATGTTTTGTAGCATTATAATGGCCACTAAATAAATATTTTGGAATGACTAATTCATTATTTTACCAACCTTTTAGTATGACTGCTAAAAATAGGGGAAACATTTTATGACATTAACTATTGCCGCTAAAAATCTAAAAATTATTTGATTATTTATCTAATTTCTAGACTATTTGACTAATAATAGCTTTAGTAGCAGTTATGAGACTTAAGCAAGTGAGGGATGAGGGTTGACGTTGTTTCTTCAATAATAATAATAATAATAATTATTATTATTATTATTATTATGAAAATTAAATTATAAGAGAATGTTGTTTAAGGTGTTTATATATATATTAATGCAAAAAATTTAAGCACATATTAAGAGGATACTTATAATATACTGTTTTATATAAACATTGATATATGTTACAAAATAATTTATAACACGTTTTTTTATTTAAAAATCAGTGTTATATAAGTTACCACATCTATTTTTTATATAAAAAACATAAAATATCTAATAGATGTATATATATTTTTTAATCTGACCATAATATTTTTGACATATATTTATGTAAAAAAAATCGCCGTTATAGATCCTACTTACAATACCGTTGCTATTACACCAAATTTTTATGTTACAAAAACTGATGTTAAAATTAAAGTCTAAAAACATGGTGTAAAATGTCATTTATGCCCTAGTGGTTGAATCTAATATAAAAAATATGAGTGTATTAGGTGCTTGAGTAGTTAAAATTTGTAAGTTGAGTATCAGTTTGGGTGGTTAAGAATTGTATGAGAGGTCTTTCATTTATTCTTGTAAAATTTGTCGAACCATAATAAATTTGTGAGTTATTTTTGTTACTTTTTGTTTCTCATATGGGTGTATTTATGTTTGTATGTGTGGATATTTGTTAGTTTCATAACATTAAAGACATTAAATTTATTATTATTATTTGAACATACACATGTTAACTTTTTTTTTTTTCATTTTTAAAATTGGCAACAAACACATTAATTAATATGTGAAAATACACAAAATTAACAACATGACATGTCATAAATGATAGATATTTTGGTTCTTTAAACATTTGATCAATAATTAGATCTTTGAATTATATATTTAAAATATATTTCAGATATATTAGAGTGATTTTATTTAAAATATATTTCAGAAAAATTTAAAAATTCATTGTCCCTCCATGAAATCTTCAAATATTGATCACATACTAGTTCATCCACACTAGCATGCTACTCATTGAGAAAGAGACATATACTCCATCAAGTACCACTTTTGCTTTTCATTTGTTTATAAATTGGATGAAAGTTTTGTCTTAGACCAATGATTTAATGAATTAGACCTATATTTTATTTTGAAAGTTTATCTTATAGTGTTTGGATTTATCCAATTATTTTAAGTTTTTTTTCAGTTTAAATTTGTTTAGGGATCTAACTATAAATTTCAAATTTAATTTTGTGACCTACAAAGTATATATTAGCATAAGTATAACAAACATATCTAATTACATAAAAGATATTAGTTTAAGGATTCAAATACAATTTTCAAATAATTTAGAGGCTTAGTAATTAAATCAATAAAGTAAAATTGAAATGAAAACAGTGTATAAACAATTTTCACCTTTTTAGTTGTGTTCTATTGTTAAATTTATTTATTAAAAAAAGTTTATAGTTAAATTGGTATAAAATATCTATGGATTTTGTCGATTACCAATTTCCCTCAAAAAAATTTAAGTGACAATTTATAGTGATAGTAGTATTGATATAGAAGTACAGTAACTTGTACTTGACAAAATATATTATATTTGATTTTTTTAAAATCAAAATTATATCATATTTGATGAAAAGTTAGGCACAATAGTGTTTAAATAAATTTCAAAATCAATTAATATTTATTATTTTGGAAAACAATATTTTTCTTCTTCTGAAATTAATAATATATCATATATAATAGAACATTCGAAATAATTACAATCATGATTCAATTTTATATTTCAATCAAAGTTTGACGCATATTATATATAATAGAATATTGAAAATAATTACATCAAGCATAAGTAATATTTTATTAAAATGAATATTAAATAAAAAATAAAGAAACAAAATTATATTTATTGTTTTTGTGTGCAATTAATTTATATTTCTTTGATTTTAACTCTATCTAATAATCTTGAGTTTGACTTATGAGTGAGAGTTAAATAAAATCTGATAAAAAATTATTTTAGTTAAATTTTAGACTTGATTTCTCTTGAAAATTTTGTCTTTTAACTGAAAATTTTATTAATTACTTGAATACACTTACTTAATTTTTATTTATATTTCACATTATAATTATATAAAAGATTATTTTCTTTATATATTTAATATTTTAATTTAGATTTATAAAAATATTTGATATGTTTGATCTGTAATACATCATATTTACTATTTTAATGTATTAATTTAAATAATTTTAATTCTTAGATGTTTTTGAAATAAAATGTAACGGAAACATTAATTGTAGAATTATTTAGGAAATGTCAAGTAGAAAATGATATTATTTCTATGTAACATACGCGGAATAAGTTAGAAGGATGTTTCGATTTTAATCCGACAAATGAACCTAATTATTAATTTACTATTACTTTATTTTTAGATTTGAGTAGGTTCTAATTGAAAAAGAAAATAATGAATTTGAGAGAGGAAGATTTAAGTTTTATTTAATTAAGATTTTTTTTTTTTTTTTTGAAGTTTGAATGTGAGATGCGGGATTTATATTGGTGTTATTAATATCTTCATTAAAAAAAGTGGTGTCTTGCATTTAATTGATAGATTAAGAGATATAAAATAAATATTAAAATGGAGAACCTCAATTCAAAATGAAAAAACAAACCTATTCACCAATTTTTAACATTCGGTCATAAAAAAAATTGTAACATTCTTCTTTTTGTTATCTTTGATTTTTCTTTTATTATTTTAATTATTAAATAAAATATTACCAAATTTATTTATTAAATAAAAAATAAGATTGCAAAGTAAGATAACAAAATAAATCAATGGGCCTCCGAAGCCCGAGCCCATTTGACTTCTCTTCCCTAACCTTGAGAAAATAACACTGTAGCACACAAAAGTAAAGAACTCAGCTGGAAAAAAGAGGGCAAAACTGGAAACTGACACGTGTCTTCCACAGAATCGATTTACCTAGACGCAAAAGCTACAAGGAGTAGCCTCGAAGAATCATTTTCAAAAGAAAGAATCGCGTTTTTAATTGTGTGCAAAACATCATCCCAATCTCATGAAATCACGTTTTAAGGTGGTGAACGCACGTTGATTGTAGCTCAACGCAGAATTCATTGATTCTATCTAGGGTTTCTAGATTCGGCTTCCGATTACAAATTAGCTCTCTCTCATTCTCGTTTTCCGCCATTTGATTCACAGTTAGGGTTTCTGAGAATCTTGATTCATGCTGGAATTCTAGTTACTTTCTTTCTTTTTTTGTGGAACTGGGGTGACACAACCATCCCAGTTTATCATTCTCGCCCACAGAAAAAAAGAAGGTACCTTTGTTAACATTTCAATACATCTTTTTCTTATTGTTCTGTGTAAATTTGTCATCTTCATTTTCTCCAATGTTAGCTTATTTGTTTGTTTTTTATTCAATTGTGTTTATTTTTTTTTTTCTCTTTTAATTATTGTTTCACCTTTTGATGGAAAAGGTCAATGAATTGTTCCTGTGGGCCGAGTTTGCAAAAATTGTTATAAACTGGAGTTATCACAATGTTGGGTGTGAATTGTAGCAGTGGAATTGATATCCTAAGCCCTATTCTCTACTTAGCTGAATGGCACCCTTTAGATTGCACCTTTGACTAGGGCTTGAAGCCCTCTTCCCTCCTCTGAATTCAGGTAATAGCCTTTTTCCTGCTGATTGTTTCATCCATTTGATCAGGTTAGTGAGTTTGAAGATCTGGGTTCTGTTTGGATTAACAACTTAATCAAGTGTTTCATGTATAAGCTATTTGTAATTTTATCTAACAAAAGATAAAATAACTAAACTTTTTTCGTAATCTATCCTGGGAAGTTTATAGAAATAAGCTGAAAACGAGTTTATAGAAATAAACTGAAAACAACTTAGACATGTCATAAGCTGTTTTCATAAGCTCTCACGAACAGTTTCACAAGTGTTTATGTCACTAGATAAATTCACATAACCTCGTTCAAATAGGCACGTGATGTTTGATTGTTTTTGACATGATGAAATGTTTCTTTGTACAGATTTACAATTTTTTTTTTTTGCTTGGAAGATTTTTCAATGAACTTAAGGTCTAAGCTCAAGATGTTAAATAAGACTCTTTCTTTTGCGAAAGCTATGTGGTGCTGTAACTGCTTTGGGTTTATCAAGAGAAGGAACGCACAAAAGGTTAAGCCAGCCATCAACAGTAACCTATCTCAGGAGCTGTTGTTGGAGGACGATTTTGATGATGAAGATTCCTTCTGTAATGATGAGGTTAATAACACCACAAGTGGAGATGATAGTGAGGTGCAAAGTCGTCCCAAGCGATCAGAGGATGTTTTGATCTTTAGAGTTGAGAATGATATGATTTGTAGGCAGTTTCCTGTGAAAGAGACTCACAGAGTTGTTCGCACTGAGGTAATTTGTTGGTGACAGTAGCTTTATAGATTTTTTTTTTTCATCTCTTTTCTATAAGGGTGATTTTGATGTATAGTGAAACATCGAGACTAGGTGGCCTAGGGTATTTGATTTACATGAATGATCTTTTTAATGTGTTGCTGGTAAAATTTGGTGTTTAATGTGTTCTTTTTAATGTGTTGCTGGTGAAACATCTCATTTACCATCTTTTTAATGTGTTGCTGGTAAAATTTGGTATTTGATTTACATGAATGATCTTTTTAATGTGTTGCTGGCAAATAGTTTCCATACCCTACTTTCTTTAAAATTTGGTGTTTAATATTTTCAATATGAGCCATGATATTTATTCAATTTCAACTGAAGAGAACTTCTTATCGAATTTTAATGTAATGCTACTTGTCAGAAGAAGTTTGAGTTTGTGTTTAATTTTAATTTCCTATTGGGTTGTTGCTATACTTGCTGAATGGTTATTTTAATAATTGTGTCCAGGATGAAAACGGAAACAAGATGGTTAATGAGTATATTCGTGAGTATAAGATTGGTTCTGGTAGCTATGGGAAAGTGGTAAGCATAGTATTCATTGTACCCTGTCTCTAAAGAAAACAGTTTTCTTGAGCCTCTTTCCTTGAATGCTTGGCAGGCTCTTTATCAAAGCTCTGTTGATGGAAAACATTATGCAATTAAGGTATGAAAATGTTTCGTTATGGGAAAACTGATTATATTATGGTAGGAAATATAGCCATATTGGCATGGTTTTTCTAATTATAGGGCTGTAATGAATACTGTGTTTTTATTATTTTGATAGCCATTAATGCCTTACGGGTAAAACTT
The DNA here is from genome assembly GCA_037974835.1 of Cicer judaicum. Classification (NCBI taxonomy): domain Eukaryota; kingdom Viridiplantae; phylum Streptophyta; class Magnoliopsida; order Fabales; family Fabaceae; genus Cicer; species Cicer judaicum. The sequence goes on from JBBPBS010001017.1 coordinate 19,001,276, forward strand.
ATATGCAGTACCCTATATATGGTTGGTACTGTTCTTCTATCACGATAGAACACATAGTTAATTTCATTGACTCATATTAACATCGTCAGAATTCTGTTAGTTTAATAAAAAAAACACAATTAACTTCGGTTAGTTAATGTTAATGATGGTGATGGTGATAGCGATGGCGAGTAGCGCCATACAGAGTTGGTTGTCGAGATCAATGTTGTCGGTGGCTGAGTAGCCAGAGGTGAGATTGACTTTTTGTAATGTTGTCTTATTTGGAGATTTGGTGTGAGTAGTGGTGCGGCAGTGTGGTGCGTCATGACGATAGCGGTGTTGTTATGGTAATCGAAACAAGACAACGGAGAGGCTAGGTGAATGGAAGCGTTTTGCTGCCATGAATTTGGAAAATCCATGAATCAGGATGATTATGGAACTTCTGTAACTGAGGAATTTACAGCGTCAACTATTTTTAACTGTCAATGTCTACTTGTTGTACTTTGGTTGGTAAACAGTACGAACTGGACCTACATAACTGCATCTAAGTTCTGCCCATGCCTTAATGGTGCAATTGTTCATTTATTGAGCTGAAAATCTTCTGAATATAGGCCTTTCATAAGTCTCATTTACTGAAGCTTCGAGTTGCACCATCCGAAACTGCCATGAGTGATGTTCTACGTGAGGTATATTTCTTCATCATATCTTTGATTTTTCCCATCGTCTGGATCAATATTCAAAATATGACTCAAATATGCATCTTTTCAGGTTTTCATCATGAAAATGCTGGAACATCCCAATATAGTCAATCTCATTGAGGTGATTGATGACCCAGAGTCGGATAACTTCTACATGGGTACTGATGGCTAGTTTTTCTTTCTTGGTTCTGTTATTTAGTTACTGACTGCTACTCCTGAATTTCTGTCTATCCGAGCTTTGCTTTTGGACGAGTTAGAATCTCTTTTTAGTCCTTTGCTTGACTAGCTGATTTTTCTAATGCAGTACTTGAATATGTGGAAAGCAAGTGGGTTTGTGAGGGTTCAGGTCCGGCTTGTGCCTTAGGTGAAGAGACTGCCAGGAGATACTTGCGGGATATAGTTTCTGGATTAACATATCTCCATGCTCATGTAATGTCTCTTTTTACCAATCTTTGTTGTTTGTAATGTTGACTAAGTCTCTCTCCCTCTCTCATAAGCGCCACACAAATACATCATGTTTATTAATTATATATGTACATATATATACTTTGGAACAAATGTTTAATTATATTTTTATTTGAAAACAGAATATAGTACATGGGGATATCAAACCTGATAATCTGTTGGTTACTCGTCATGGTACAGTAAAGATTGGGGATTTCAGTGTCAGCCAGGCTTTTGAGGTAATGCAACTACTGAGCCTGAATGTTAATTTAAATACTCGAAACAAAACAAAGCCCCCACTCTACTTGGACAAAAGTGTAGCTTCAACTACAACTTAGGACACATTTTCTTTGTGATACTGCAATATGATTGCACACTGTATGAATAAGAAATGTGATTACTTGGAACTTGCAATTTTTCGGAAAATTACCAATCATTTATATTTTATATATTACCTTTTGTGTGTTACATGGTAATCAGTCACCTTCCTTGACATGCTCCATGCCAGAGTTTTTGATAAAATACTGGTAATATTCAGAGCCGTCTTAAACAATTTGGGGCCCCCTGTTCTAATCTTAAAAATTGGGCCCCTAATAAAAAGAAGCACTAAAAACTAAAATACAACTTTTGGGAATCGATCCTAGGACCTCCTGCATGAAAACATTGCATTCTAGCACTGAACCATTGGAAGACATCTAATAATTTGTAAATGTTGACAATATACAATTAATGTTTTGGAGCCCTCAAAATTTTGGGGCCCCTTTGTGGTGGCCCAGCCTGCACGGGCTATGGGCTGTCCATAGTAATGTTACACATGCTATGAAGCATGAACACCCGAACATGACACTTACTGACATGTTGACACCGATAATATTTTGAAAAATGTAAGAAATCAAATATAACTAAATATATCAGTACCCACGTTTTAGGATGTCCCAGGAACTAATATGGAGTTCGTTTTCATTTTGCAGGATGATAATGATATGCTTCGACGATCTCCTGGCACTCCTGTTTTCACTGCACCTGAATGTATTTTAGGTTGCTATTTTCCTTTCCTGCAAGTAGAATGCTTTTGGGGAAATTGTGTTTATGAAACAAGGTTCTCACTACTTTATGTTGATATGTTTTTAGGTATTACATACAGTGGTAAAGCTGCTGATACATGGGCTGTAGGAGTTACTTTATACTGTATGATACTGGGTGAATACCCTTTTCTTGGTGACACACTTCAAGATACATATGACAGAGTAAGAAATTTGGTTTTCGTTCTATTTTTATTTCCAGCATGTGTTTTTATTAATTCTGAATTGTTATGCTTTTATTCCTCTTTTGAAACCTGTTCTCATCACTTTCTTTACAAGATTTCTAAAATTCGAAACATGGCACTTTGTAATCTATACTATATATAAAGGGAATACGAAGTTTTGGTATGGTTTTATTCTTTCTAATTTTACTCCTCATTTGAACTATTTTATTTACAATTTTATCCTTCTTTATTTAATTAAATAATTGATTTCAAATACTTATACCTTTATATGAAAGGATACTAAGTTTTAGTGTAACCTTTTTTTCTTTTCAATTTTTACCTTCCATTTAAATTACTTTATTTATAATTTTATCCTTCATTTTACAACTCAAATAACTAAGTTTTTGTAAAGAATCCTATTAATTTTTGTTATAAGATACATCGAATGCTCGTTTACATTTGATAGTATACACGGCCTTCATGTTTCTTGTTTTTTTTTTCTTTCCTGATCCAGATAGTCAATAATCCAATCGTACTTCCAGAGAGTCTGAATCCACGGTTGAATACTTTAATAGAAGGACTCCTGTCCAAAGGTAAACAACATTCAACATTTTGCCACGTTACATGATGTTATATTTTCGCCGCTAATTCCCAGCTGAAATTTACAGACCCCAAACAAAGGATGACATTAGGTGATGTGGCGGCACATAGCTGGGTTATTGGAGATGACGGGCCAATTCCTGAGTATCTTTGTTGGTGCAAGAGGAAGAACTTGGAGAGGGAAGACAATGATGAGAGCAACATGCTTCCTTGACCCATACATACTGACTGAATTCATTTTATAGTATACATTTGTCTACGTACATTGGAAACTCCAACCAGATATCATTGTTTTTCTTATTCGGGCTATACGCCCGAATGGTATGGTTATAGAGGTCGGGGAAGGAATGTTAAATTTTGGGAACATATGCCTCATGTTTGTAGGAATAATTGTGTCATTTTCTTTTGTTGTAATAGTTTGATGTCGGGAAACATTTGAGGTTTTGTACCTGGCTTCTTACCTGACTTACAGTCTCTTGCTTGTAGGTGTAGACACAAAGTCTAATCTCCAGGGGTGTTTTGTTACAGTTTTGTTACCTATACTTGTAACTATTTACTACAAAGCTATCAACATTTACATTTGTCAACATTATATTTCCACTTCGTATAAGAGCTTTTATAGGCATTTTTAGTTATTTCCAGTTACTGTTTTAGGTTTGTTAGTGTATTATGTTTCTATTTTTCTATTTTTAGGGCAGTTAGTTGATTGGTCATTTACCCTTTTATTCCATTTAAGATGATTTAAGATGATTTTTTTTTTGTTGTCAAATTAGAATTTTCTTAATTGGTATTTCGGTTCAAGGGTGCCGTCGTCTTTGAGAAGTCTTAAGAGGCACTACTAACCCGTTGTTGTTACCGTTAAAAATATTTGTTAGTTTTATTATTGAAATAGTTAAAAATCATGTTAATCTCTTACACTATTTTGAGTGATTATGAGTTTTATGTGATATAAATTCTGAGAATTGTTTGTGATGTAAATATTAGGTTAGAGATGTCTACTTAAATTAAGTATATTTGATCTTCTAAGTAACGTGCTTAAAATAAATAAGTATTTTGTGTTAATATCTTATGTTTGCTATATTACTATTTTTAAATACCTAAAACTTATAGAAATTATATAAATGAATCTTGTGTATAGGACTTTGAAATTAATCTAGACTGAGTCTATTTGAAGTTATATGTGAAAATATTAGTCTTATTCTACTATAATTATACACATTAGTTTTTTTTTAAAAATAAAATAAAATAAGTGATTGCATGTCATTGAATTATCTGCATTTCTGTTTGTAATTCTTGGAGGTATGAAATACTTTAAATCTTTTGTTGTATGTCTAACTTTCTTCTTAAACTTACTTTTTTTTACAAGATTATGAGTTTCTAAGAAAAATTAAAGTATTTTGAGTATTTGTCAAATTTTAATATAAAAAAAGTATATTTATAATTTTATTAAAAATATAGGACTGAGAGGAATAGACGTGGAGTGGGACTGGGATGTAGAATCCTCTCAAATACAATATAAATAATATTAATTTTTAATTGATGGGCCTATAAGGCCTTAACACACACACAGTGGGCTAAAGTGCCGAATAGCCCAAGAGCGGTATTGAACAAAAAAAAAAGAACCGAAGAGCGGTTAATTACCATTACCAGTCGAGACCAGAACAGTTATCGGAGTGAACAATGGCGGCCAATGCTGAACTATCTCCCTCTAAAATCCTAGACACAGTCAACGTTCAGGATTCAACCCTCGAACCACATCTAACGGCCCCGCAAGACGCCCAAATTAATGAAGTAAAAGACGACGTCGTACCGACCGAAAAACGGAAGAGAGAGGATGCCGACGGCAACGATAACGACGAAGCCGATGGCAAGCGTTCTCTCCACCCGATGTGGAAAACCAGTATTTGCTCTTACTTCAGGAAACATGCCACCTGCAACCACGGCGACACCTGCCGTTACGCACATAGCGAGGAGGAGCTCCGGCCTCGTCCGGACAACACGTGGGACCCGACGTCCGAGCGAGGGAAGAAGAAGGCTTTGAAATCAGTAACTGGTGAGAAAATTAACGTTACCGACGGGGTAATGATGACAGAGCTCGTTGATGAAGTTGATGGCGAAGGGGGTGATGATGGTTTTGCATCTAACCAGGCGCTCAGCAAATGCTTAGTGCATTTGCCGATGAAATGGAGCTCTGAGAATTTGAGGACTTTCCTCAACGAGCAGGTGAACATTTTTCACTTTCACTTTTAACCTTTGTGTGTGTTTGGTTATTATAAAAATTGATTTTGAATGAAATGATCCTGGTTAAAAATGAGTTGGTGATTTATTTTTTGATACATTTATGTGAAAACATGTTTATCAACAAATTTGAGGTTAGATATCAATTGTAGAGACAAAGCTCTAAATTCTAGCTTCAAGTTAGAAATTAGAATCAATTCTTGTGGCACAATCAATTTGATTGGGAACAACCAAACAAAATCAATTATGCACATCTAGAATCAATTGTATATCCTTCAAAAGTAGAACAAAAAACAAAATTTAGTGCGTGTTTGAAACCGCATCCAAAACACCGCCATCTTGAAAGCTATGACTCTTAGCTTCTATATCTGCGTTTAATGCCATCCTGACGTGGAAACATAGCATTGATCTGCATAACAAATCGTTTGATCCTTTTGTTCACTTTCTCTAGGGTATACCTTTTAAGCATGCCAAGACAAAGAAAGGAATGGCAATTGGTTTCGTTACTTTTGAAAATGAAGAACAAATGAAAAGTTCGTCAAAGGTAAGTTTTGTTTTGTATACTCTGTTGATTTGTTGGTCTCAAAATTGAAGTTTGCAATTGGTGATTGAAAATTATTAATTTAATAGGATTTAGAAGGAAAACAAATTGGCAACAAAAAGTTAGAGGTAGCTGATGTTATTCCTCGATCATTTGAGAAGAAAAGTAACTCCAATGTTTCTTCAAATGGGACACTTGGTGCTGACACAAATGATGATAATTTGGCAAATGATGGTTCAGAGTCAAAGGCAAGAAGCTCGCGTGAAGCTGTGACTCCTCTTGCTCATATGTCCTATGCTGATCAGTTGGAACAGAAAAAATACTCTCTAATGCAGATTCTCAAAAAACTTGTTAGTCATTATTGTTTCTATTTTACCATTGTAGTTTTAATATGTTCCTATGTACTATCAACAAGTTTGAACTATTACATTTTTTCTGGCAGCCTAGAAATGCTCGTAAAGCTTGTCCAAATGGCGTTCCTCTTCCTGAATGGATTCTCAAGTCTAGGGAAATAGGTATTGTTTTATTTTATATCCGCAAAGTTTGTTCAAATCCTGAAGAATAATGCCAATTTATAATGTTTTGGAGTTTAAGACTTGAGGTGCTAGTTTGGAAACGTCTGATTTTTTTTCATGATTTTACCCTCTGTTATCTTTTCTGTAATCTGGTTCATTTTAAGAAATACATTAAAAATCTAATTGGATACAATACAATTCTTTGGCCACTTATTTCTGACATTTCCGCAGGTGGTCTTCCATGCAATCTAGAGGGTATTATTGAATCACCAATTGTAAATGGATATCGGAATAAGTGTGAATTTTCAGTTGGATATTCCATGGAAGGCAAAGCAACGGTGGGCTTCAGTCTTGGAAATTTTAGGTATGCTGCACTTTCTTTGTTTGTATAGTGGTTTGCTAAGTTCTTTATTATACATATACTAAAATATTTTAATAGGGAGGGTGTAACAGCAGTTGAGGAAGCAGTGGACTGCCCAAATATTTCTACCATTGCTTGCAAATATGCTGCTATCTTTCAAGAATTTCTACAGCACACTACTTTCCCAGTTTGGAACAGATTTAAAAATTGTGGATTTTGGCGTCAATTGACGGTATATACTTTGCTAAATTCTGTGTTGAAATTTTTTTGGCCATGTTGATTATTGTTTCTAGATATGATGCTTATTTTTTAAATTTATTATGTATTCTTAACCATTTCTGAAGCTAATTGGTTTCGTAAGGTTCGAGAAGGGAGGTCAAATGGGAATGTTGCTGATGCTGAAACTTTTGACGGTATTGCAGAGGTCATGATTATTGTGCAGGTTATTTTTGAACTTTTTGGTGAATGTGCTCGTTACTATCTTATAAAACTCTTTGAGTTTAAGGTTGGTGGAGGAGAGGGTGATAGTTTATTGTTTATTATTATCCATATATAAAGGCTCAATCTGATTGTGAACATTTAGAATGAAATTGACAGGCCATATTAATCTGTGCTGGTATTATTGTGTAAAGTGTGAACATTATAAACTTGTGTATGGGCCATAAGGTTTAGACTTTAGATAGAGAGACAAGACCCCAGAGTACTTGGAGCTTATGACTTGGGTATCTCTTCTTTCTTTTGAATTACATTCATAACTTGTTGTCTTTGTTCTTGATTTTAGGTTTCTACTGCAAGTTTTGATGATGCACTAGTAGCTGCTGAATTTAAAAGGCTTGCTCAGTCATTTGTTACAGGAGCTACCTCTCATTGTCCAACTTTGCCCCTTACTGCTTTGGTTGTTCAGGTAGAAGCCTGTGTAGTTGAAGTTTCTTTTGTCAGAGATTGTTAAGGATCAATTGTTGTACACATGCATGTCCATGCAATATAACTGGAAGGATACAATAATGTTACTGTTGCACTGTTTGCTAGATAGTAGACATGTTTCTCTCTCTCTCTCTCTCTGCATCAGTAGATCAGGTTATTTTATTGAGAAAAAATCCATAGCATTACCATATATGAAGTGTTAGATATTTGATGGTTCAATCATAAATTTGGGCAGATCTGAAGTGTTAGATATTTGATTGCTTTCAATTTTGATTGCATGTTATGGTGTAACTTAATTTTCTGAATGACTTACCATGTGGAAATTGGTCTTACATGTAGGATCACCAAGGAATATCCAACGTAGCACCATCTGATGCACCACTGCATTCACTTCCCATAGCAGTTGGCGATCCTGAGAGGGATGAAAACATTAGTGCTGCAGATGTGAGAATCCATGATTATATCAGCAATCTCCAGTTCTCTATATCTCCAACCTCATTTTTTCAGGTTGGAATGGCGATTATTGTTTTGCACTGTTTTCAACAATATTTATTTTCTTGGAATATGAAGTTGAGTCTACCGCTGCAGGTTAACACGCTTGCTGCTGAGAAATTATACTCCCTTGCTGGAGATTGGGCATGCCTAGGTCCAGATACATTGCTATTTGATATATGCTGTGGGACAGGAGCAATTGGCCTTACATTAGCACATCGTGTTGGAATGGTAATAATCACCTCTTAAGTTTCTATCTTCTTGCCTAAAAAAAAGGTTTCTTTCTTCTTTTAAGCTTGCAGATCTTTAGGAATTTTTTTGTTTGATATGCCCCTTTTGTGGTATGATATGATGTAATGATGACTTTTGCAGTGGTTGAAATAAGTTTTCAGCTATACTCCTTATATTCCGTAATGCTTGTCAATATTGAATATTTTTTGGTTACCAAGAATGTTTACCATAGAATCCCCTCCTTTTTAACATGCTCGTATAAATGTGTTGTGCTCATGAATTAGAGGCAACACATATTAGTGGCAACATGTTTTGGTTAACTATTACCTTTTTTTTGGTATAGTTTGATATGAAATCAAATATTAAAGAGTAATTGTTTTTTCCCCTTCAAAATAATATTTTTGGGAGTGGATGTATGTATGACCAGAAATTCATCTTCCAACTTTTCAACTATTCATTAATCACTTTATGGAAAACGTGTAGGATAATTTGTTAGAGATAAGGGTAGGATTGACAATATGTAACGTTAACTATCAAAATAATGGATAAAAATGAACAGAAAATTTCTTTAAAAAAACGATTAGTGTTAAGGAACGGAAGGAGTATTATTTAAGAGCTTATTTTCCAAATTTTTCCTACTTTTTTTCTGCAATTGCTGGAATAAGATTTGTTTTGGGTTATTCCAGGTGATTGGGATTGAAATGAACGCTGCTGCTGTATCTGATGCTCATAAGAATGCTGAGAATAATGGCATAAAAAACTGTAAATTTATCTGTGCAAAGGTGAGGCATGAATTTATAGTTCACATCAAATTTTGAAACTAAATTTTCCTCTCTCGGGAAAGCTTTCAATCTGTTTTTAGTTGCTTCCATGTATTCACATTGCAAATTCTGCATGCTTGCTTATATGAGGAAACAGGCAGAGCAAATTATGGGATCTCTGTTAAAGGAATACCTTAATGTGCCCAAGGAACAAGTGGATGATCCTAATATCTCTGAAAGTGTTAATGACATGCCTGAAGATAGTGCCTGCCCAGAGCCCGGAAATGGTGAAAAGGCATCTAATTCTTCTGAAAATAACAATTCAGGAGTTGAAAATGAGGTTCCTAAGGATAGCACTTCCGAAAATGAGAATACTTCCATGCAACAGTTCAAAAATGTTGTTGCCATTGTTGATCCTCCCCGTGCTGGACTTCATCCAACTGTAAGAATCATATATAGTGTCTTCACTATTTTTAAATAGCTATCATAACTCTAGTTGCACATTGTCTACCATTTTTGTAAGACTGCATCGAGACTCAGAACAATTTTATATGCCCTTGAAGTACAACACATAATAGTTTTGAATAGGAGTAGCTGAAACTGAAATCTCACCTTTACCTACGATCATGTGGTGGTTCCCTACATTCCCATTGCCCCTTTTAAGTATGTGATACTATGATTCCTCTTGCCGTTCACTGTCTGGTTTCTCATCGGTCCTGCTCCACAATTCCTAGAGATGATCATTTACAGTGACTTGATTTTCTCAGCATTGGTTTAACATGTCTTGTATTATTACATTTCTCTTGTTCCATTTTATTGCAGAATACTATATTTATAGTCTTCTGTATTGTAGGGCAGATTTATTTAAATTATTATTTTTGAATATGCAATGGTTTCTTTCATTCTCTCAAAAGCCGAATTTCTGACTTATGAATTGTGAAATTACAGGTGATTAAAGCTTTAAGAACTCATACGCACCTGCGGAGGCTCGTGTTAGTTCTTGTTCTGAATTATGCTTTACTCTTATTCAAGTTATTTCCATTTTTCAGGCAAACTAACTGTGTATCTTTAAATGCAGTTATATATCATGTAATCCTGAAAGTTTGGTGGCAAATGCTATTGAGCTTTGTACGCCATCCCCCACCGAAATTGAGAAAGGAAATAAAGACAACAGAGGATGGAGAAGGATGAGTAGTGCTGGCCTAGCTCGGCATAGGGCCAAGTCTATGCCCATTTCAGAGGCCTTTAAACCTATAAAAGCCATGGCTGTTGATCTTTTTCCACATACTCAACATTGTGAATTGGTTATGCTTCTTGAGAGGTAGGTCAGGTGGACCAGAGTTTGTGTTGAAGTCTATTTTATTTGCTAGGCTCTCAAATTCAATTGTCCCACAAAACTTTGGCTGGCATTACAAGCGGCAGTAGATGTTTCTAGGTTAGTGTTGATTTTATTTTGATCTTGTGTGCTTTAAATTATACTCGAGCATGACCTTCAATATTCAGCCACCCTATAAATTCCTTTCTGGTGCATATGCATCATGAAACATTATCTGCATCTTTTATAATTCCTGAAGATGTGGAGTTTGATTACTGCTTTTAAACGTATTCATGATATAGTTTTTTTTTTAAAAATCTTTTCAGAGCCTATTCTATTCTGACCAGAACTCTTATAAATTTCCCTTTCTTTTTGAGGTAATTAAACCAAAACTTTTCTAATTAGAAAACTATGTTTTTTAGGTAAAAAACAAACAGGTGAAAATGCTTATCTGTTTAAAGTATAGCTCGTGATGCAGAACTTTAATTTATGCTGCGAAATTAGATTTGTACCTCGTTATAACAAAAGCTAGAATCTGCGTATACTATTCTTTAATAAGGTTTTATGTTTTGGGAATATTCTTTATCGTATTTCATATTACTTGTAGTTGTGTGGCCTAGTTTGGTGAATTGTTAATTTGAACGAAATTAAAATTGTTTGTGTTAACCTTGGCTACGCCTTGGGACAAAAACGATTGATATATGTGCTCAGTGTTGTTGACTGGGCAGTCAAAGAATCAGTGGTGTAAGTTGACTATTGATATTGTATTCCACACATGCTCGTCACTTAGTACATTGTTGGAAATGAGTCAGCTCAAACACTTTGCCCAGAAGCATTTAGTGGGCATATCTTTTTATTTTTATTTTTATCTTTTTAATGCAAACAAATTTAGACTTGTTGAATGTTGACTTCCTTCCATTGGCACCACTTTACTTGGACAGTTGGACTAATCGTTTCTATCCATTTTTTATTTCCTGCATAAATTAATAAATAACGGGGCATATCTATTTTGAAATTTGCGTCGCGGATTTTAAATTAATTATTACTTTAATGGCTGCTACTTTAAGGTCAGTTTGATCTATTTGTAGTGTGGTGTCGCTATCAATCGAGTCCATCGAATTTGTCTTGGGATCGAGAAACACGATATTTAACTCTGCCTTTTTTTTTTCTTTCAAAAGTAGCTATAGGAAGTGATAAACTTCATCGTGGAACTTGAGTCGTGCTACTTTGACATGGAGAAGTGAGAAAACTCACGCTAGAACTTGAGTTTTTCTTATCAATGTTTTTATAAGATTACTTTTTCCTTTTTCTTTGACATTTAATTTAAAATTCTTCTCAAAATTTAACATGAATTAATGATTTTTTTAATTTTTTTATTGAAAACGTAATAGTTTTTTTGAATTTTATGTTATTAATAATTTAAGATATTAATTTAAATATTTTAATTAATATTATTATATATATTTCAATTTAAATTTAAAATAAAATTGAATTTAAATTTTTATAACAATGATAAAAATTTTAAAAAAGATAACATTTATAGAATTATTATTAATAATAAATTAAAAAAAATTAACGGTTATAAATTAATGAAAAAAGTAACGATTAAATTTTTTTTATTATTAATAAATTAATAAAAAAAATAATAACTATAAATTATTATTATTAAATTATGTAACTACAGGATTAATT
>JBBPBS010001017.1:19013525-19029121 GCA_037974835.1 Cicer judaicum
CCATAACAAAACAAAATTTAACATAATTTTATTTAATTGATTTTTTTGCTTTAAAAAAATTTGAAAGACTATTCCATAAAAGAAAACAATAGCCTTTTATTAATATAATCTTACTTCCATCTCCATCTCCATAATTAAACAAAATTTGAAAGAATTTTTTATTTTAAAAAATTATTCAAATGGTGATATTTAATTATTTTTTTGTCTATAGATTAAATAGTCAAAAAGTTTATGTACAAGTGTGATATCTCATTTTTGAATTGGGGATATAATATTAGTCTAACAATAATTAGCATTTATTATTAAATTAAACCACATTATCATAATTTTTCACATCATCTTATATACATCACTTAAATAATTGATACATTTTCAAATTAAAACTTAAATAAAGAAGTGGGATTAAATCTTTTTTTTTATCTAAACAATGATTTCCACATTTTGTTAAAAAAATTGATATTTACATATATTTAAATTTTTCTTTCATGTTTTGTCTGGATAATTTCGTCTTGTTTAGATAATTTCGTCTTATGAGTTCAACATTGTTTTGTTGGTTGTTTTTATATGATTTGTTTTTTTTTTGTCTTGTTGTAGTATTTATTTGATTCAGATTGAAAGATTAAATTCAATTCGTTATAGATTTAAGTTATAACTTTGATATTATTAATGTTATAAATTCATAATCATGAGTATTCTAAATACTTTAATTTGAACATATTTGTAGACAAGGACAAAGTTGTGTATTGGGTTGTGTGGACAACTGCCTGCACTTAGTTCTCAAATAAATTAAATTTTTATTATTTAGTAAATTAAATTTTTGTTATTTAATAAATTAAAAATTAAATAAAATAATAAAAAAAAAAGACAAATTTATATTATATATTTTATCTTCATTATATTTTAATATATGTTAAACGTGTGAGATGTTGTTATAATATTCTTTAATATATTAAAATTTTAAAAATAAATTTAAATATGTCTTTTATTAGTCATTTTGATCTTTAAATATATCTTTAGTATATTAATTTAGTCCATAAATATATTTTTATTTGTTAATTTGGTTGATAAATTTACTAATAAAAAGATATTTGAGAATTTATTTGTAATTTTAATAAATCCATGGATTATAGCGACAACAAATTACATATTTTAAAAGAAAAAATAATTTGTTACGTTTTTTTAATACTATACACATGACAATAGTTAAAAGGGATATATAAAACTCCCACTATCCAAATTTTCTAGGTTAGTTTATGTTTATGAATATTTTGATGTTATGTTATATGCTATTAACTTTGAGGATTTTACATATTTTGGATGTATTGGAATCGACCAAATGTATTTTATCAATTTAAAATCCGTCTACCACATTAGTGTGTTTTAGGCAAACATGATTCTGGGACATAGTCTATCACTCAAATCTATAAAATACGTCTATCATACAAGTTGAAATTAGACCAAACATGAACTTAATAATGAAGAAGAGCTTTTATGGGACAATGACATCTCAACAAACATGACTTCCCCTTTCTTTGTCTCAGGGAAATGAATTGAATGTGGCAAGCTACATATTTTGATCCATAAATTGCAAAATACTCATACATTCACACATCATACATACAAAATATTATGAATGTTACACGTCATATTTTACAAGTTTTACTTCAAGAATTTGCACGTTTCAAGAAAATAATAATCCAAAATTAGGATAAACATAATCACAACTTATCCAGTTAAATTGTTATATTACATTAATAAATAATCACAATTTATCCCAGTTAAATTCTTATACTACATCTCCAAATATTTCTGAAAATTTTGGAATGATAAATATCTGTAGCACCTAGATTTTTGTCCTTATTTTTTTTTTCCTTTACAACGTTATTTATGATCCACTAAAACAACCAATTTATTTCGGAAAGTTTAACAAAGTGCAAGCAATAAAGAAAATATAACACATTTATATACATCGAAATATTGTTGTTCACAAAGTAGAAGCCACACGTGGATCTTCGTTAAGACACATAGTTCTAAATAACTTTTTAAAAACTTTTTGATTTATTTATGAGACATTTTATAGGTGGTTTCAACGTTTTCAATAATTTTTAAAAAAAATATTATTATTTTATTTTAATTATAAGAGATATTTAAGTTATAATCATGTGCAAATCAAGTTATCCAAAAATTTATATTTATACTTTATGTACCTAAATTATAAAATCACTCTTATAATTCCAATAAAAATTTCTACTGCGCTGTAGAAATTTTTTTTAGAGTTACACCCTTAATATAGCAGTCGAATGACTACCACTCATAATATGACATTAAGATCACTCAAAAGAAAAATAAGAAGTGAGTAAGAAAATGGGAGAAGAGAGAAAAATCTCATATATGAAGAGCTTTTGGTATGCTTTTTCAACTAAGGAGATCCCTCTATTTATAGAGGAAATCCGTAATTGGATCATAGAGAAAAGTGCGATCCATTAGGTCTGATTCACTAAACACGTGCTCTAATATTTAAATTTTAACCACATAAACGTGCGCCACGATTTGTTCGACCACCAAAACGTGTGCCACATTTTATTTGACCATAAAATGTGGGCTCAATTTTGACTTAGGTTTTTGACTAGCAATAACAGACGCGCATGACCAACGGTCGATTATGATTTCGACTAACAAAACTGAAGCGCGAAATCGGAGGGCAAGGAACTGACTGGATCAGATGTTGAATGTTGACTCGGTGGAGGGCAATTACGTAATTATTGCATCAATTAGAGATAAAAATGTAAGCACTCATTTAATTAAAATAATTTATTAATTTTCATATGTTAAAAAATAATAATACACCACAAAGCCAAGACCCAAGCCAAAGTCCGGCCTGGACGGCAACACGCGCACGCGTGTTGTGGTCAAATTTGCATGCGTTCTTCCACCTTTACAAAATTGGGTTACCACTTGGGGCACACCCCAAATACCATACCTCCACCTTATATACCTTACTAGTGTGTGATATCCTTTCTATGTGGGACTTTTTTTTTTTTTTTTTCAATTCACAACAACACTAGGTCTCATTAATGTCATCATTCTTTGAAATAACATCAAACGCTTCTATAAGATTTTGCATAAACAAATGTGTATCTTGACTTGAACATTTGCATAACAAGTAAGATTCAGATTCAACAAGAGTGACTCGTAGTCTTGAACTCTATCTTTGACATCAAACTTACACACAACTTTTTCATTTGGATGTATTCTCAAAAGTTCGTGCATTTATGGCCATGCACGTGTATTCCAGTTAGGGGTGGGAATAGGTCAGGCCAGACTAGGCTTTGAAAGGTCTGAGTCTGGCCTACGATTTAGTTTTTAGGCCTAAGTCTGGCCTACAACAAATCATAGGCTTCTTTTTTGCCTGACTTGACATTTTTAATAGTCTGACCCAACCTGAAAGCATTTTTAAAAGCCTTATTCACATTAAAATATTTAAATATTCTACTCATACCACATGATACTCCCAATATACCTATATTAATGTAAATATCTATATATATTAAACAAGAAAATAATCTTTCTAACAAAATAATTTTAAAAAAATTGGAAGCAAGCATCATTTAAACCCTAAAAAATAATTTTTTGATTTCAAATAATAGAATTTTTTTCTAAAACAAATGCACCCATTATTATCTCTTAAATAAATATGGAACGACTACTGAGTGATTGACTAATTGAATAGTTATCGAATATGAAACGACTATCAAATATATAATACCAAATATAAAATCGCTACCAAATATAGAACGACTAGTGAATATGGAATGATTACTGAGTGATTGCCTAATTGATAGAATTTAAAATATGAAATAATATTATTAATATAATAATAAAAAATAATATTAATAAATAATAAAATATATATAGGTCGATATGTCATGTCTAATAGGATTTTTTATAAGCCTAAGCCTGACCTATTTAAATAAATAAGCTTTAAAAACAGCCTGAGTCTAGCCTTTTTATTAAATAGGTCAACCCAAGCCAATCCATAAGTAGGCCAGGCCATAGGCCCTGAAGGATGGTCTAGCCTATTCCCATCCATAATCCCGGTATAGTGAACGCTCTAGGAATTCTGCCTCGAAATTCCCTAGGAAGCGGCCCCACTTCCACATTCACATAGGTAAGTCTATCAAGAGTACTCTTGTAGCTAAGTACTCCACTCCACATAGAGTATACATTTCATTAAGAGTTTATATTATCTCATCCTTCTATCGCTTCAGGAATCATGCTTCTTTCATATATAATATAGCATGTTGATCTCTTATCACAATGACTTATTATTATCCATTGAACCTAATTCTTGGGATCTCTAGTCTTTTAGGTGGGTGACCATCATAAGTGACTCATTGATCTATAAGCAATAGTTCCATCCTTTTGGATGTATTAAGGAATTTCTTTCTAACTAATCATTTCGTCAAAGTAATTCACTATAACTGCTAAATTTAGAAAGTAATTCTCTAAAGATGTTGTGCTTACAACGTATTTGTCGTCTCTTACCGTTGTAATAACAATTCTCAATTTTTGCAATAGCTGTGGCACTATCGCAGTGGATCAACACAACTGCCATAGGTTTTTTCCACAACGGGATATATGCTAGCAAGCATCTCAACCAGCTTGCTTCATCATCAGAAGTAGCTAGTGCTATCATTTCATACTCCAAAGTGGAATGGGATAGTATCGTCTATTTCTTCGATTTCCATGATACAACACCGCCGACTATACTAAAAATATAGCCACTGATTACTTTGGAGTCATTTGATAAGGTGTTCCAATCAACATCATTGTATCCTTCAAGGACGACAAAAAATCTTTGATAATTTAATCTGAAACTCATGATCCTTTTAAGGTATCTCATGACTCTTTCGATAGTGTGTCAATGCTCCATACTAGATCTACTAGTAAACCTGGACAACAATCCCACAACATAGGCAATGTCGGGTCTAGTATAATTAGTGGCATACTTGAGGCTGCCAATGATGCTCGCATATTCAGTTTATGTAACTCCTTCACCAGTGTTCTTGAAAAGTTTCACACTTGGACCATATGGTGTGAAAACAGGTTTGCAGTCAAAGTAACTACATTTCTTTAGGATTTTTTCAACATAGTGAGATTTATCCAAAGAAACTCCCTTTTCGGACCTAATAATTTTGATTCCAAGGATTACATTTGCTTCTCTAAGGTCTTTCATATCAAAGTTGTTACTCAACAAAGATTTCACATTATTTACAACATGAATGTTTGAACCAAATATGAATAAGTCGTCTACATAGAGACATATTGTAACACCCCAAAATTTTCATATATATTATAAATGTGTCTTTTAGTAATTTTTGTAATTTATCATTTAATTAATAATTTATTCTATTTGTAAAGAGATTAAATTAAAATTCCGACTCTCTATTTTACTTGAATAATTATAACCTTTATTTTTATTTAGTTATTTTGGTGTGACAATTACATTAGAACGATTTATGGTATACATAATTTCGACATGGACAATTGTGTATTTTGCTTATTTGATTAGTTTCGATAATCACATAATTGACGTGTTAGATATGTTTGTTTTATTTTGCTATGTGTGGGTGGTATTTTTATTTTGCTTAATTTATTTTAGTTGATAAAATATTAGTTGAATTATTAAATTAAATTGGAATTTATAAAATTTATATTGTTTGTTAATTTTATTTATGACCAAATAAGTATTCATTTTAGAGATATTATAGAGTTAGTGAAATCCAACCTTTATGTATAAGTGTTTTGAAAATATTTTTGGTTCATCATAAAAAAAAATTAGTGACTTGACTCATTCTTTTACTCCCCTTTATGACATGATTTTATGACAATTCATTGTGTTTTCTTGACATAATGTGCATTAACTCATTCTTAACACCTTTAATTTATTTTTTAAAGGAAGATTCTAAATTTAATTATGAGTTTTTTGTGCAATTAAGAGATGACTATTCTCCTTTTTGTATCTCATACATTCATTTGTTTTAAACTAAAATTATGATTTTATTTTAATTGTACTCTAATTTATTTATTTAATTAAAATGGATGGTTTGACACCCTACAATATATGGTGAACTTTATTAGTTAATCCTAATTAAGCCATATACATAAATACACATAATTTTAATTGATTTTGTAACAACCTAATAAAATTAAAGAAATAGTAATTATTAAAATTAAGTGTACTTCAATTTTAAACAAGAACTCAATGGTAATATTGCAACGTAAATAGCTATTATGTTCATACATTTCCATTAGGTCTATTGCTGTCACACCTATTTGTCATTCGTATACTCCTAAAATAATTTTCTAAGTCATAAATCTCAATATCTATCGGTGTTAAATTCTTCATTGCTTCATGAGCTATTTCTCGTGCGAATTTAGAGATGTTAAGAAAGAAAGTGTTTAAGGTAAGGGCTTTTCCCCATGCAAAGTTAGGCTAGATATTAAATTAGCGATTCGTAAGATATTGATATCATGTCTAGACATCTTAAAAGAAAAAGATTGATTTTATTTTCGTCGTAAAGAAATTAACTATAATGCTTTGATTGTTTCTTTTTGTAATACCTCTATCTCGATGAAATTAATTATAGAGTTATATTTTTATTATTATACCTTGATAAATATGTTTGTAGTGAAAATGTTTAGTGTTTTACGTGTTTTAGAGTATTTAATTATAAAGTTATAATTTTTATAATGTTATAATTAGTATTATGTTTAATTCTTGACATTGAGTATTTTAAATTTAAAACTTGATTTTTATGAACAATGTATGTGTCTTGAGGAAATTGATGAGAATTTTATATTTTTTTAATTTTAATTTTAATAATATGAGAAAATTGATTATTAAATGCAATAATGAATAGTCTGTTTTTAGAATGCAAAAAACTTTATAGTGAAATGATTGAAATTTATGTTATTTTATTCTTGGTGATATGAGATTAAATTGTTATCAATAACACGTACTCAAATAGAATCTTATGAATTATTAAAATGAAAGTGGTGATTTTGAGATATTTGATCATGTGCATATTTGATGTGTTGAAAGCTATTGAGCTATAACTATGAACATCCATGAGAATATAAATTTGATGTCTTATGTGATTAAAAAAAATTAATCTAAAATATTATGTCTTTGTGGTTGTCAAAATGACTTCTGATTTGTGTTTTAAATATTGTTATATTTATGGTTGTCTGAGTGGCTGGTGATTTGTGTTTTAAATATTATTATCTTTGTGGTTGTCTAAGTGGCTAGTGCTTTGTGCTTTAAATATCATTATCTTTGTGATTGCCTAGGTGGCTGGTGATTTGTGTTTTAAATATTATGTTTGTGGTTGTCTATGTGGCTGGCGATTTGTGTTATCTTTGTGGTTGCCTAAGTGGCTAATGATTTGTGCGATTATTTAAGTGAGTGGTGACATGTACTTTTTAAGCATCATTATCATTTCATGACATATCATATGTATCTTTGTGAACGCCTGTGTGGCTGGTTTAATTCTTCCCTATTGGTATGGGTGACTTCTGTGTGGAGGCTTGTGTGGCTGGTTATATCCAGATCATATATATTTAGGAGCATGCATAACTTGCATACATTTTAATATTATTATTTTGATCTAAGTATTTGCTCTACAGTAGCTACTTGATTTATTTAGATATATTTTATTATTTTTGATACCCCTTTGAGAACTATTAAAGAATCAACTTTTAATAGAAATGTGGAAGTGAGATTTCATTCACTAGTAAATAATTGAACGTCATTAATTTCAGTCAACCTTGTTTCTTTTGAATTTCACTTAAAGAGAATTTATTTTATTTTGGAGCATAAATGAATATCGATCTAACAACTAGAATATTAATTTTGCAAATGAATAAATATATAATGTTTTAGTAAATTACATTACGTTCTTTTACAAAAAAAAAATATATCAAGTCATTTTCTAACGCATTTTCAAATTATTACATGATGAATTATTCCTAAGAAAAAAAATTATAGTTGTTTCTAAAAAAATTAATTATTTTTAAGTAATTTTTGGATCAAAATTTGGAGCGTTACACATATAATAGTGTAAATATCATTTTTAGATTTGTAATAAATACATTTGTTACTTTCATTCACTTTAAACTTATTCGATATAATCAAGTTATCAAATTTTTCATGTCATTGCTTAGAAACTTGTTTAAGACCATACAATTACTTATCCAACTTATAGACTTTGTCCTCTTGACTTAAAAAAATTAATGTTGTTCCATATAAATTTCTTCTTACAGATCACCATTTAAAAAAGTTGTTTTAACATCTATCTGGTGTATCACCAGGTTACGAATAGTCGCAAGTGATATGATCATCCTGATGGATGTTATTCTAGTGACTAGTGCAAAAGTGTCGAATAAATCTATATTTTCTCTGTCTAAAACCTTTGATTATATGATTACTTTTGCATTTAGGTCATAAAACTTATACGTTTTATTGTTTATTGTATACCCAATGAATACACATTCATACTAGCAAGTTTAATTTGCTTGGGATATGAGATTCTGACATAAGCCAAACAACCCCATGTTCAAAGATAAGACAAGTTAGATTGTTTTTTCTTCATTATCTCATAAGGAGATGTTTTGTTTTAGATTTAGGTACTGTATTCAAAATATAACAAACAGTCAAAAATAATTTCCCCCCACCAAGGAGATGCAACACAAGAGTTAAGCATAATATCAATAACTAGTTCAGTAAGAGTTATATTCTTTCTTTCAGCCTTACTATTCATTTCAAGTGAATATGGAACAATAGTTTCATGTATAATCCATTGGGTTTTATGAAACTCATTAAATAAATTGGAATCATATTGTGTTCCTCTATCACTACGAAACCTCTTAATTTTTTTACTAAATTGATTTTCAATTTCAATTACAAAGATCTTAAACATGTTAAGTGCTTCACTTTTATTTTTCATTAGATATACAAAACTGTAATTAGAGCAATCGTCAATAAAAGTGATGAAATAACATTTTCCATTTCTAATTAACGTCTCACCAAGTTCACATATATCATAGTGTATTAAGTCTAAAGGTTCAATTCTCTAACTACTATTTTATGTGAACTCTTAGTTATTTTACCCTGACTACCAAAATCACATTTTTTAAAATCCTTTAAAGATAACTTTGGAATTAAACCTAGGTTACTTAAGTTTGAAATCACGCGTTTGTTCATATGACAGAGTCTAGCATGCTAAATACTAAAATCACACAACATGTAAGCATAAGGAAACATTTTTATTGATTTCAACATTCAATTTAAATATGCCATCAGTGGCGTATTCTTTCCCAACAAAAATATCATTGTTAGAAATGATGTACACATTTGCCCTTATAGATTGAGTAAACCTTGCCTTATTGAGAAGAAACCCATAAACTAGATTATTCCTTATTTCTGGAGTGTGCATGACATCCTTCAGAATTAAGTTTTTGCAAAAGGTGAATATTAGTTTTACATCTCCAATACCAGCAACATTAGTGGTGTGGAAATCTCTCAACAATACATTTTTATCTTCAACAAAAGTGTATGTTTTAAACATAGCACGATCATAACAAACATAACATGAGGTGCCAATGTCTATCCACCATCCATTTGATCCACAAACAAGGTTGATCTCGGTTATCATAGCAATGAATTGTTCTTCTGTCAAGTTAGCCTAATTAGAAGGGTCATGATTGCTTCTACACTTGTGTGATATATGATCCTATTTCCCACAATGAAAACATAGAAAAGGTGGGGGAGGGACATTTCTAGGAGCTGGTTGCCACCTTATAATTGGGACCTTTGAAGGGTTCCCATTTGTGTTGTTGTTCTTTAAAGTGCGATTTTGATTCTTTAGTTGTTTGTCGTTTTGCTTCAAAACTGCTCTGATGAATTCCAATTTCTTATTATTTGCCACAAGAAAAACTTCATCTTTCTGGTCTTGCTTTCGAGATTCCTCCTCAATTCTAAGCGGGTTATCAGACTTTCTAGAGATAATTGTTTTGTTTTATGTTTGAGATAATTTTTAAAATCTTTCCAAGCAGTGGACAGTTTGTCAATAATAAGAACAATTTAAAATTATCCGTTTATGGACATACCTTTGTAGATAATCTCATGAGTAATTTTCTGGATTTCATGCGACTAAGCTTCCACTGATCTGTATCTGACATTTGATATTTGAGGTAGTGACTAACAACATACTTTTTGGCTCTAGCTTCCTCAGTATTATATTTCTTTTTTAGATCATCTCAAACCTGTTTAGCAGTATTGTTGTTCAAACTGTAGTAATCATACAGATCATCAGTAAGTCCATTAAGAATATAATTCTTACACAAGTAATTATTATGTTCTCATTGGGTTAATTCAACAACTTTCTTATCCTTTTTTGTTTGGTCATCTGATTTTGAAACAACAGGAATTTTATCCTTTAGAACATTGGCAAGCTTTTTCGTGGTTAGAAAAAATAACATCTTTTGTTGCAATCATTTGAAGTGACTTCCCTCAAACCAAAATAGTTTGTTGTAGTCAGAAGTAGATGGATATGTCCCAGTAATTTCGTCGGTAGATATGACAGTATGGAAATGTCTTAAAATTGTTATTTTTGAATTTCAAAAAGATTAGGAAAAAAAAACAATTTATGCCACCAACAATATTACTGAATTGATTCGTGGACTAGGCCGCTATCTTTAAGATGTTTCGAGGCACTGCCTAAATTGTGCAAGACAAACTATCAACCACGAAGTCCTCAAGATAAAACAGCTCAGATCACTATATCGGAGTTCTACTGTATAGTAGAAAACCGTTCTAAAACTATACCCTCAATATGGTAATCAGATGACTACCACTCATAATATGACACTAAAACCACTCAAAAGAAAAAGAAGAAGTGAGTAAGAAAATGAGAGAAGAGAGAAAAACCTTACATATGAAGAGTTTTTGGTGTGTTTTTCCAACTGAAGAGAGTCCTCTATTTATAGAGGAAATTCGTAACTGGATTAGAGAGAAAAGTACGATTTATTAGGTCTGATTCACTAAACATATGCATTAATATTCAGATTTTGACCACAGAAACGTGCGCCACAATTTGTTTGACCACCACAACGTGTGCCACATTTTGTTTGACCACATAACGTGCGCTCAATTTTGACTTAGGTTTTTGATCGGACAATAACAAACACGCATGGCCAGTAATCGATTAGGATTTTGACTAACAAAACTGAAGCGCGAAATCGGGGGGCAAGGAACTAGATGGATCAGATGTTGAATGTTGACTTTTGGTGAAGGATAATTATGTAATTAACGTACAATTAGAGATAAAAACGTAAGCAGCCATTTAATTAAAATAATTTATTAATTTTCATATGCTAAAAAAATAATAATATGCCACAAATCCAAAGTCAAAGCCAAGATCAAGGCCCAAGCCCGACCCATGCAACGCAGTGGCGGCGCGCGTGCTTGTGGTAGTAAATTTTGCATGTGTGTTTCTCCTTTACAAAATTGAGGTATCCCTTGGGGCACACCCCAAGTACCTTACTTTCATTTTATATACCCTGCTAGTGTGTGATATCCCTCCTATGTGAGACTTTCTTATTTTTTAATTCACAACAACACTAACTCTCATTACTGTCATCATTATTTTCCATCAAACTTCCATTAAAATCATCATAATTTTCAATAGAAACTTTTACATATGAATTTGATTGAATGTATTCTAGTTAAATTTTATTTAAAAAAAATATTTATGTTAAAAAATTGAAAAGTATATAATTATTAAATGTGACAAAGTTGTAAAAATTAAATTATATAAGTCTATAAGATAATTGTGGTTTAATATATATTAATCGATGATGAATTTCGACTAGACATGACATGACGTATGTTAATAAATATGGTTATTAATATAAATATTGTGGTGTATCTTGTTGTGATTTTGGGATCTATAATTGGTGTATTTTATGATTAGAATTGTTTGTATGATTTGAATTGTGGTTGTTGGGTTATCATTGTGGAGATGTATATTTAAGTCTAATATGTGAATGTTTGTGCATCTTTTCTTGTCACGTGAATTAACTTAATCAAATTGCATGCATCATGTAGATTGATACGTGTAGATCTTGATTGCATAACGTCGATTGGTATGTGTATATGGATTAAAATTTATTTTACTAATTTTTTAATTATTAAAATTATATTTTTTTTTACTAAGCTCAATTTATAAGATTAAAACAAGGTCTCCAAAATCTTTAAGACAATCCTGGATCAAATACATAATTTTTGTAGACCAAAATTATTATCCTGATGTCTATTATAAAAAAGATCATAGGGAATAATTTATAAAAAAAATCACAAAACAAGTACTGTAATTTATAAAATAAAATAAATTTTCTAACCTAAATTCTAACTAATATTTAATTATTAAAAATATAAACTAAAACTTGATCTATTATCTCTCCAATATATTTTTATAAATTTATGATTTAAAATCTTATATGCAATATCATATTATATTTTTTATTTATCTATACAAATTTTAAAATTTTGGCCACTTGATCAATATTAATCTGCCACTGCACACCATAATCATCAACTCACCATGTTTCTCTTCTAAATCAACTTCTCTTCTGGACTTCTTCTTTCAATTAGATTTGTGTCCTTGTTCTTCCTTTTTAGGGTTTAAGATTTTAATTGATAAAATATTGTTTTTTCTTTTCTTTAGTGAATGACGTGAGCCTTCTCGGAAGGAAGTATATGGGTTGGGTTAGAATTACAAATGGAGTGAGGTTCTATATTAAATTAGATATTAATTCACTACATTTATTTTAATATTAAATATGTTTTTAGTTTTGATGATATTTTAAATTTTAAATTTTATCTTTTTAAAACAAAAATATAACTTTTAGTTCATACAAAATTATCTATTAAGTAGTTTTAGTTCCTAATAAAATAAAATATATATAATTATCATTTAATTTTAAAATTTTTAAATGATTTTTTTACAAAGATATTTAGAACATCGTAAAAACTACCTCCATAAAATTTTATAATTTTTTTACTAGGAGTGAACCAAAATATAAACTTAAAAATTAAATTTTAAACTCATTTTCTTTGGAAAAACTTTTTATATAGTTGAAAACATGCTTGCAAATTCTTTTTTAAAATAATATGTTGACTTAACAATAGGATCTAAACTACATGCATGATAATTTTTTAAAAATATTATTATTTTATAGAAACTAAAATTGAAATAATAAAATTTTTAAGAGAGTTAAAAAATATTTAACTCTTTATTTTATGATTTTATCTTAGTGTTATAAAAATTTAGGGCAAGCAGGTGGACACCTCACTTATACGCAGTGTGCTCGCGCACCATCAACATTTTAAATATATGTTTATCATTCATTTTTTTCTTATTTGGGCTTGTCTCACATTGAAGTATTGTACCATCTTCTCTCTCCTCTCTCCTCTCTCCACCAGGTAATTTTAAACATATTGTCGAATGCGACTCTGCACAACCTCAAAAGGGAATTCAAAATAATATTCCACAACATGGTTGTTTTTGACATAAAATATACTTCATTAGTCAGCTAAAATCGACTGAAATAATAAAGCTAATACAAGGGGACATTCCTCAGTACACATAGTGTTGTCTGACATTAGAGTATACTTAGTTAAATTATGAACAGAGACATTTGTACTTCTTTTTACATGAGCAGAGACATTTTCTTTGGAGTCCATAGGAGTCATATATACTATTCCCTTGTGCAAAAAATCCGATTATAAGGTCTAAATTTAAAATCGAATTTAAATTTATTTTAAAAATTCAGTTAAAAATATATGGTTATAATCTGATTATTTATAAATCGGTTGGATAACCGCTTATGTTTTATATTTGATTTTTATCCATTATCAATATTTTGTTAATTTTGAGATTTTATTTCTTAAAAAAAATTTGAAATTTATTTTTTTCGAAAAAGTATCAGAAAAAAAAATTTAAAAATTTTTAAATTGAATTTTTTCTCAAAAAATTTGATGAGACAAATTTTTAAAAAATTTATCGAAAAAATCGATTTTTAAATTATGAATAAATGATCTTTTAAAAAATAATCAAACTTTAACCGATTTAGAAAAAGATCGATTTTAAAATAATTTTTTTTAAAATCAGTTGCTTAATTATAAATCAGTTATTTAACTACAATCAATTTTACAATTGATTTTATAATCATTTTAAACTAAATAATGAATTTGATTATAAATTCAAATCCATATATTAGTTTTAAAATAGATATAGTTTAGTTTTTTTTAAAAATCAACTATACACAACCCTATTTTCGAGTATGAATATTAAATACACATTTGTATATATTTTATTTGTTTCACAATATTAATTGAACATTGTAGTGGTGCAGCGGCATTGTTGACTGTTTTGTGACCTAGCAAGTTCGTACATTAGTGTAGAATTCAAGTTAAAATTATCACTAGAGCAAAAAATCTTGTGTTAAGATTATTAAATAGTGTTATAGATTTTTGTTAAACAAATGGCCCCCTAAACAATACTATCTAAGATCCGTCACTGATTTTAGCACAAGAAATATCTAGAATCTAGTAAGCAACACAAATCACATTCTATATCACTATAAATAACTTCATATTATTATTATCTATAATCTTCTATAACATATATAAAGATAATATCCTATTTTGGTTGGTTTTTTCTTTTCATTGTATTTTTTAAAACTTATCAATCCTTTCGAAATAAAACAAACTTCTAATCTCCAAAACAAAGAAGTTACGCCCATCGGAGAGATAAAATTAAGTATGTGTTTGATTCGAAAGTGAGGATAATTGATTTTAATAGAATTGATTTTAATATAGTTGATTTTGATTAAAATTAAATTGAACAAAAATAATTTATATTTAAATACGTTAATATAAATGAGATTCTTATAAATTAAAGTTATTTAAATAGTTTAGAATAAAATTATTTTTAGGTATGTAATTACCAAACTATGTTTTAATTGTATTTAAAGCTAGACATTCCATTTCTATAATATATATGATTTAAATACTTTTCTTTTAATAAAATTAATATAATTTTACAGATTAGTATAAAAAATAATTCAATAAAGTACATAATCTAAATTAAACATAAAATTTTAAGTTAAATAAATTTTTAATCTCTATAAAATTTTAATTTTTTTTATAGTCTACATAAAACAAAATCACAATTTTTAATCACAATAAAATTATTCTAATCTTCGATGGAAGATACATTCTTCAATTTTTTAATTTTTTAATAATATTTTATCATCTCGATCCGAGAACTTCACCTTAATTTATCATCTCTAATTATGACTTTTATAACCAAATTAGTGAGCTACCGTCTTAAAACTAAAATTATACAAATAAAATAAATAAAATATTTATTACACATTAGCGCAATAAAAATAAGAGAGACACGAGCATAAATGAAAAGCCGGTTACTAATTCAAAAACGTTGCCGGGAAAAAAAAAAAAAAAACAAAGG